>CM053784.1:245026416-245218916 GCA_028749045.1 Cupressus sempervirens
TCATGTACGTTTTTGGATAAATAGTCTACTTGACCCAAGAATACTTTCTTTGGAGGCATGATGGATACAAATCATAGAAAACTAGAATACTTTGATATATATGGTGAATTTGGGAACTTACTTGATTCTCTGCTACCTTCTCTCTGTAATTCTACAGTATACTATTGAACAAATGGAAATTTTGTCACATTCTGATCACACCAAGCACAGTTTCTTAATGGCTCTGAGCTCTCTATAAATTTGAATATTTTTTTGTGTGGAGAAGAATTGGCAAAATCTCTACAATATACTCTATTCCTAGTTTGCACGAGAAGTCTTCAAGCTTCACAAATGAACCATAAGGAAAAAATAGGGTGGCATCACATTCTTATTTTTAAAACACACTCTTGATTGCAAAAGATCCAAGAATCTATGGATATGATCATGGATGATTCATTTTCCCACTTGCCAGGTCAATAGTCAACCCAATAAAACTTCTTCGTGTAAGCCTTTCCTTTTTCCATTAGCAACTTGACTTGGACCCACTAGCGCTTGTGGACACATGTCACCTTGTCAGCATGTGGCTATGCTTAAAAATTGAGTAGCTCTTAATAGTGACTTGACACTAACTGTTGATGCACTTTAGATTATATGGTGAGGAGTTTACACTTATCTTACTTAAACTATGGTGGGACCATGTGTTCTTTCCTTTGGTCACCATGTTGCATGGGATAAGCATCGGACGACACTTCATAGAAACTTGGTGACAATCATTGATGCACTTTTATCTGACAGTACTAGTTGTTCATCCACCTTCTTCTTAAGTGTGAATCCATGTAATACATGACAAGATATTACCTTGACATGCTAGAAAATTATTTTTATTAATTATCTTTCTAGCACTGCCTCCTTTTCAAATCCCACCATGTATTGATTTATCAGGGAGGTGCTATGTCACTACTTGCCAAAATGATGAGTTTTTCAGTCATGACATAGCAACCTCTGAGTCATTTAAAATTTTTTGGCACAAAATAGATGCACATTCTTACAACTGTTATTGCATTGATAACTTCTGACATTCTATGAGAATTACTTGGTGCATTACCAATAAAGAATTTTTTTACAATGCTTGGCATATATTAATCTCACCACCTTTCACTTTAATGGGAAGGTGCTATGTTAGTACTTGTCAAAACAATGAGTTTCTCGGTCACGAAATAATGACCATCATGATCTTTTAGAAAGATGTCACCATGAAGAAAAAGAAAACTACAAGTCCTCACTCCAACTCCATTTACTATGTTTGACATTTGTGAAACCCTCTCATGCTAGCAAGCCTTATAAATAACATGCTAAGTCATGGCATCATAATCTTCTTCTAGTCCTACCATGGTTCATTTTTGTGAGAAGGCACTATGTCACTACCGGTGAGATCCTACCGCTTCTTGGTTGTGACATAGCGACCTCTTTTGATTTTGAAAAAATCTGATAGTGCTAGTGAAACATGAAAGAGTTTACATTAAATGTTAGCTAGGTCCTATGGGTAACATAAAATTTGGTTGCCATGTCACCAAAGACAAAGTAACTAGAATCCTTCAATGTGACATAACAATTACCATAGATCTTAGAAAGATTTGACAGTGCGAGATTTTTGCATGAAGTCTCAATAAAAGCATAAAAGTTCTTGGAAAATATGACCACTTAAAATAATTTCTATGCTTAAAACTATGAGATGATGATCATATGACATAGAGAGCACCAAAGATACTTAGAATAGGGCTTTTTCTTAGGGTTTAAACAACATTTCCATGACCAAACCCTAATTTACAAACTCAAACCAATAACCCATAGCAAGATATCTTCATGAAGACATAGGGAAAAAACATGACCAACAAGGGGGAAGCTTGGTTATTGGTTGAAAAAAGCCTCATAGACCACAATTCCATGAAGATCGAGAGCTGCAATGTAATCTTTGATGTGAGATGTCATTAATTGGAGTACACTAAGGAGAGAGAGGAGAGGACTGGCCAAAGAATTTATGAGCCAAGGCAAAAAAAATTTATTCTATCTGTTGATACAATCCCATTGTCATCCCAATGGCCTACCATGTGAGGACATGCCAAGATGAAACCAAAGGTTTGGCCTTAGACTTGATGCCAACTCAATATGGACTAAGAAAATTCTATCCAAATACACCTTTCACATTTATTTTAGAAGTTTCAATCGGCTCAACTTTGGAAGACCATAACTTTTGAACCATTTCTATAATTTTCTATTATAACTACTTTTCAAATATCCCCATCTTCTTATCTAGAAGGCTTGACTCATGCAAGCTCCATTTGGTTACCTTTTGGAGTCCATTATCTAAGGTATTCAAAATTGAGCCTGAAGTTTTTGTACCAAAAATTTATATAAAAAATCTGCAATAACTTCACTGATACCCATGATATGTCATTGATCCTCATTTTGTAGCTTGATACGACTGAGATGTATATTCACCTCTGAAATTAGGACATTCTAAGCTTATATGATTGAATTACTAAGTAGCAAGCCACGATAGACAAAAAATTTGTATTAAGACAACCCTTATTCAAAAAAATGGAAGAAAATATTTTTGGGTGATGCAATATTTGTCTTACACCAAGGATGCTCCTGCATTAGATACTTGAGGTAATTTGAGAAGTGACCCTATCTCATCTCATGTTTTTAGAGGAAAACCAAGACGATTATCCTCCTCCATTGCTACCATGATCAATCTTCTACTCACCTCCCTTTCAATTTGATTAGGGACTCTTCATAAGTTTTTTTTCCTTATACTTTTTCCAACACAATTGTCTAGTATCTCCTTAATCTCCAATGCACTTTTGCAACTTCCTCTTCATCACCTCCTTCATGATACTCTATCAATTTTTTAATGTTAAAAACTAGTGAAATACTTAATTTAGTGGGTAACTCCACTTCATAGGAATTTCCATAATCATGTTGCTTCACTATCTTGTACAGTCCAAAACAATTTATTTTTACCTTATTATATGTACCCACTAAAAAAAGCTATATGTACCCACTAGAAAATGGTCCTTTCTCAAATGAACCATGACTTCATCTTTAATATGAATGTTTTTATACCTCCTTTTCACATCTTCCTTATCCTTGTATTATTTATTTATCTTTATAATGTTCTTCCTCATCTCATGGATATTCTTCAAATGTTTAGCAAATTCTTCTACTTCAACACTACTTATCTCTCATTTATCCAGCTTCCTTAGTTTAGAAGCATTTCAAGGACTACTCTCATATACAATTTGGAATGGTGATTTACTAGTACTCCTATTGATATAATTATTATATGTAAATTCTACCTATGGTAAAATTAGATCTCATCCTTTTGGCTTATCTCTAACCAAGCATATCAACAAGTTTCCTACACTCTTTTTCACAACTTTTTGTTTGTCCATTAGTCTATGGCTGATGTGATAAACTAAACTTCAAATTTGTCTTCAATTTCTTGCACAATATATGTGAAAAATACCCAATGAATTTGGTATGTCAATCTGAAACTATACTCTTTGGTAGACCATGTAGTCTTACCACTTCTCCAAAAAATAACTCTTCCACGTGAAAAATATTAATCTTGGTACAAACAATGAGCCCAATACCCAAAACCAAGACTTTAAAGAAAAGCTGGAAAAAAAATTCTAGAGAATCATGATTTCATGGGTGATGATAATTTTCTAGAATTTTTGAATAAAGCCAAAAAAAGAGCTAATATTGGTATGGCGATGGACAACTAGATGTGTAATGAAATTAAAAATCTTCACTTATTTGTTTCTTCCTTGCAGGAGAAGTCCCTATTTTTATAGCTAATGTTGGATGAGAAAAGTAAGAAGCAAAGGGAGCTAGCATAACTGGTTGGGAACATCCCAACTAAACTTCATGATTATGAAGATTCCCTTAAAAAAATAATTAAGGAAAGTGACATGGGTATGTAGGGTGTTACCTCATCCATCTTGGTTGCTGCTACTTCTATAGTAAAAGTTTCTTTGGATGAAGCTAACTCGACTAGTCATACATCATTGTTGGCTTGTAGTCTGAGTAGAAGAAGAAGACAAAACACTAAGAAAGTGAACCTCTAGCTTCCTACAAAGAATATTCAAGATTCTCTCAAAGAAGTTGTTGTTTCACATACATTTATTACTAGTTCTATTAAAGATCTCATCTAATTTTTTATCTAGTTTTTTTCTAAGCTTTTGGTCCCTATTTTTTTGTTGATTTATGTTGGTTTTTGGTCCCTATAAAACCAGCTTGACTTGATTGTTGGTCCATGTAAAACTAGCCTTTGAATTCTACTATGATATTCTAGGTTGTTGGTCCTTTTAAAACTAGCTCCTGACTTTGTTTTTTTTTTAATGTTTGGGGTTTTAGGTCCCCTTCAAACCTACTTTTACGTAGTCAAAAAATCAATATTATTCTTGTATATGAAATGTTCCATCTTTGAAAACCTGTCAACCACCAAAAAATCAAAATCATGCCCTCGATGTGTCCTTGCTAAGCCCAGAACAAAATCCATGTTGTACAACTCTGTACAAACTTCTTTACATCTTGTTGCAACTATGGGCAACAATACTTCTTAGGAACCAATGCAATGGTTTTATCTCTACCAAAATGTCCAACTAATCCCCCACTATGATTCTCCTTGATGATATTCTCTCTCATAGAAATTATTGGAATGCACAACTAACCTCCTTTGAAAAACATAACATCTTGGATTATGAAATCAAACCACTTTGTCCTATCAAGTGTAACAAATTCTACACAAGTCTTCCATGCTTCATCAAAATTAGGATCCTCTGAATACAAATTATTGAGTTCTTTGAACCTAACCACCTCAATCATTATTTTTATTACAAAAAGCTATCTGCTACTAAGAGCATCTACAATTCTATTAGAATTTCTACTCCTATGTTTCAAAACAAATGTATAACTCTGCAAAAAATCAACCTACCTCAGATGCCTTTGGCTCAATTTTCTTTTCCTTTTCAAATATTGTAGCTTGATGATTAGTATAAAAAAAAAAGTCCTTAGGGAGAATATAGTGTCTTCACTTCTTTAATGCTTGAACTAAAGCATAAAATTCTTGATCATAAAATTTTTATTGTTTTGGGATCATTCAACTTCCCACTAAAATAAGCAACATGTATACCTTCTTGGCTCAAAATAGCTCCTATTGTAGTATTGTTGCCAGCACAATCTACTCGAGACACCTTTGTAAAATCTAGAAGTGTTAAAATAGGCTACTCTGTAACTTTCTATTTCAATATATTAAAATGCTTATCTACTCCTAGAGTTCACTTAAATTATTTCCTATCCCCGCTCATTATTTCAGTCAAGGATCCATAAATACTACTAAAACCTCTTATAAAATTTCTATAAAAATTAGCCTCTATATCACGCTTTAGAATAGCCCATTCAAGGATAGCCTTCAATTTCTTAGGGTTCATTTCTAGATTTTTTTGTTGAAAATAGCCTTCACTTTCTTAGGGCCCATTTTCAAACCTTCTACTAAAACTAAAAATACCAAATACCAGGTACACCAACTCCTTCAAAAAACTACACTTTTTCATATATCAAAAAATTTTCTACCCTTAACTTCTCAAACACCTTCCAAATATGCATCAAATACTCCTCCAACATCCTACAAAAGATAAGAATATCATTTAGGTAAAAAATGAAAAACTTACCTAGAAACTCCTTCAGTACTTCATTCATGAGTTGCAAGAAAGTGCTTGATGTATTGGTTAGCCCATAAGGCATGACTAACCACTCATACAATCCTTCCCTTGTCTTCAAAATAGTCTTGGGTATTCATCTCCTTCTCTGATGTGAATCTGATGGTATCCACTCTTTAGATCTGTCTTTGTGAAATATACAACTCCACTCAAATAGTCCATAATATCATTCATCCTTGGCAATAGAAATTTGTATTTGATTTTGATTTTTTTGATAACCTAAGAATCTATACACATGCTATTAGTTTGTGGTGACTAATTAGTGAAGTAGTGTAAGTAGTGTATATAATTCATAAATTCTTTGGGGCTCAAAAAAAATTAGGTCCTATTTTATCAGGATTTTGTGCTGACATATAAATATTAATTATAACCCTAAAGAAATTTAATACTTGTATAAAAGGGCTTAAAGTTAGAGTTTTTTCATAAAGTGATGTGAAAATTTGTTCTTGTGGCAATATTGAGCTATAAGGGATTACAAATTGCAATCAGGTCATAATCACTGGATCATAAAAAAATGGACTTTCTATTTGGTGGATGTAGCCTAGGGTTTGGGTGAACCACATTAAATCTTGGTGTCTCGTGCTATTTTCTGTGTGATCTATTATTTCCTATATGGTTTATATTTGCATGTAATTGTTATTTCTATCTAAGGTTTGATCCTAACAAGTGGTATCAGAGTGAGGTTGTTTTTTAGTTATCCTCTGTAGGAAATTCTCAAGGTTGAGTGAGAGTCTCACGATTGAGTGGGAGCAATGGAAGACAAGGGTAAGCTAAGGATTAAAAAATTTAATGGGTAGAACTTTTAGTTATGGAAAATGCAAATGGAAGACTATCTTTATCAGAAAGATTTATGGAAGCTATTGGAACGAAAAACCAAGAATTAGGGACCTATGTCAAATGACGAATGGGATCTGTTACATAGAGAGGCACTTGGAAGCATTTGATTATGCCTTGTAAGATTGGTGGCATTTAATATTACACAAGCAAAGATGATAGAAGAGTTGATGGAAACCCTAAAGAAATTGTATGAAAAGCCTTCTGCTTCAAACAAGGTATTACTCATCAAGCATTTATTTAATATGAAAATGATAGAAGGTGGATCTATTGCAGATTATTTAAATGAGTATAGTATTGTTACTAGTCAGTTATCTTCTGTGGGCATTAATTTTGATGAAGAAATTATGGATCTCTTGATTTTATGTTCTTTTCCTAAAAGCTATAATGGCATGGTAATGGTTGTAAGTGATTGTTTCTGGATCTAATACCCTAAAATATGATGATGTGATTGGTCTTATTTTGAGTGATGAAACTCGTAGGAAAACATTAGGTGGATCTACATCAGGAAGTGCTTTGAACACACAAAGTTGAGGTAGAACAACTAAGAGAGGAAGTAATTCCAAAAATCATGGGAAATCAAGAAGAAAGTCAAAGGGGAGGATGCCTCAATCAAGATGACCAAATGATTGTTGGTATTATCATAAAACAAGGCATAAAAAGAAAGACTTTTGGACTCAAAAGAAAAATGAAGGATATAAACTAGATGGAGACAAGGAGGCAAATGTGGTAAGTAACGAATTTGAAGAGGATGCTTTGCTTCTGTCTTTAGAAAGTGTTGATGATTCATGGGTTTTAGATTCTAGTACTTCATTTCATGCTACACTTCATAGAGGCTATTTCATTGATTATGTCCAAGGGGATTTTGGACTTGTTTATTTTGGGGATAATGAACCCTATTATATTGTTGGCAGGGAAAAAGTTAAGATTAAGTTGCAGAATGAGAATCATTGGCTATTACATGAGGTAAGACATGTTCCAAGGCTGAGTAGGAATTTAATTTCAGTAGGGCAACTCGGTGACAAGGGTTGTGTAGTTACTTATAATGATAAAAATTGGAAGGGTTCAAAAGGTTCCCTTGTAATAGAAAAAGGTGTCAAAGTAGGCACCTTATATCTTTGTATAGGTTATATTGTCCCTTCTACTTTAATTGTTTTAGAGAAAAATGAACGTTTGAGAAAAATTGTTGCACTTGAGTAGGGATGACAAATAGCTATTGTAAATTATGGTACAACATTGTGGAACAATAGACTTGGGTACATGGGTGAGAAAGGTATGAAATTACTTCATTCAAAGAAAATTCTACTAGTTTTGAAATATGTTGATATGGGTTTCTATAAAAGTTGTGTATGGAAAACAAAAGAGAGTGAGTTTTGTGAAGATTGGGAAGGAAAATAAAAGAGATAAATTAGAGCTTGTGTATACTGATGTATGGGGAATGACTTAGGTATCTTCCCTCAGTGGCTCTCATTATTATGGTACAATTATTGATGATGCAACTTGAAAAGTATGGATTTATTTGCTTGGATAGAAATCTAATGTATTTCAAACTTTTAAGAAATGAAAATGCTTAGTTGAAAATGAGACTAGTAAGAATTTAAAATGTCTCAGATCTGAATATGGTGGTGAGTATTGCAATCAAAAATTTGAAGATTATTGCTCCACTAATGGTATTTGTAGATAGAAAATTATTCCAAGGGATCCATAGGAAAATGGAGTGGCTGAACACATGAATAGGACTATAATGGAACATGCAAGGATCACGAGGTTGCATGTTGGGTTGCCCTTACATATGTAGGTGGAGGCTATCAATATTGTTGTATATTTGATTAATAGAGACCCCTCTACTCCTTTGGGTTGTGGTATTCTAAAGGAAGCATGGACTGATAGGAAGGTGAGTTATTCTTTTCTTAGAGCCTTTGGTTGTGAAACACTTGCTCATATAGATTTTGAAAATAGAACCAAGATGGAAGCTAAGTCAAAGAAATGTGTATTTTTTGGATATGGCATTAATGAATTTGGTAATAGGCTTTGATATTTTGAAAATTGTAAGAAGTGGAGATGTCATATTCAATGAGAAAGTGTTGTACAAAGATCTGTTGCAACAACATGCGAAGAAAGAAGATAATTATGTAGTGTTGGATGATACTCCAAAAGATGATGTTCCAGCCACCTCATGATGTGCAACAACCTCAACAACAAATACCACCACTAGTCAATGTTAGATTATCAACAAGAATGAATAGACCTCTAGAAAGATTTTATCCCTCTTTGTATTCTATTTTACTTACTGATGTTGGTGAACCTAAATTTTATCATGAAGCCATGTAGGTGGATAGGAAGATTCAGTGAGAGTCTACAATGAAAGATGAAATAGACTCTTTGCTTAAAAATAAGACTTTGAATTTATGCAAGTTTCTTGTAGGTAAAAGGGAACTACAAAATAAGTTATTTTATAGGTTAAAAGAAGAGGATGGAGGTAAGAAAAGATTTAAAGCTAAGTTAGTTGCATGAAATATTTTCTCCTATTGTTAAAATGACTTATATCTGTATTATTTTAAGTATTGTGGCTACTAAAGATTTGCATTTGGAGCAGCTTGATGTTGAAATAGTCTTCCTTCATGGTGATTTGGATGAAGAGATATATATGGCTCAACCATAGGGATTTGAGGTCAAAGGTAAGGAGAACTTAGTGTGCAAACTGAAGAAAAGTTTATATGACTTGAAACAAGCACCTCGGCAATGGTATCTAAAATTTGGTAGGTTTATGCATGAGCATGGATATAGCAGGTGTCATTCAGATCATTGTGTTTACTTTAAGAGGTTGGATGATGATAGCTACTTTCTTTTATGTTTGTATGTTAATGATATGCTTGTAGTTGGGTCTAACATGAATCTTATTAAAGGGTTGAAATGCTAGTTAGCACATGCATTTTCTACGAAGGATTTGGGGGTAGCAAAACAAATCCTTAGTATGAAGATTTGTAGAGATAGGAAAGAAAAATAGTTGACACTATTTTAGGCTGATTATGTTGAGAAGGTGTTGCAATGTTTCTTTATGGAGAATGCTAAAGCTATCAGCACACCTTTACCTGGTCATTTGAAGTTGACTAAGGAGATGTGTCCCAAGACACAAGAAGAGGAGGATAAGATGTCTTAGGTAACCTATGCTTTAGCTATATGAAGCTTGATGTATGCTATGGTATGTACTAGGCCAGATATTGCACATGCAATGTGAGTCATTAGCAGGTATATGAGTCATCCAAGAATTGAGCATTGGAATGTAGTCAAATTGATTCTTAGATATTTGAGAGGAACATCTAGCAAGTGTTTACACTTTGGAGGCTCTACTACTAATTTATAGGGTTATGTTGACTCAAATTTGGTAGGGGATATTGATATTAGGTGGATTACTACAGGTTATTTCTTTATTTTTGGTGGGGCAGTGATGAACTGGGTTTCTAGGTTATAGAAGATTAATGCATTATCTACTACAGAGGTAGAGTATGTTGCTACTATAGAGGCAACCAAGGAGATGATATGGCTTCAATTCTTCTTGGAAGAATTGGGACAACCCCAAGAGGATAAATATGTGTTTATAGATAACCAGAGTGCCATTCATCTTGCAAAGAATTTAGCTTTGCATTCAAAGACAAAACACATACAATTGCGATACCATTTCATTCGATCTATTTTAGATGATGGATAGTTAAAGCTAGACAAGATACATACAAATGATGATCTATCAGATATGTTTGAAAAGGTAGTGATAAGGGAGAAGCTAAATTCCTCTTCAATTTTGGTTGGTCTTCTAGACTAGACAAGACTAAATGTAGAGCATAGTCCAGGGTGTTAGATCTAGTGAGAGCCCCATGTGGTAGAGGTATTGCTACAAGATCAGTCTCCAAGTGGGAGATTTTTGTCTAGTGTGTAGTTTGATCAGTCCTCAAGTGGGAGATTGTTAGTTTGTGGTAATTGATCAAGGAAGTACTATACATACTTCATAAATTCTTTGGGGCTATTTTGGGCCCCAAAAAAAATTGGGCCCTATTTTATTGGGATTTTGGGCTGACATGTAATTATTAATTATAACCATAAAGTGGTTTAATACTTTTATGAAAGGCTTAGGGTTAGGGTTGTTTCATAAGGTGATGCAAAGATTAGTTCTTGCGGTGATATTGAGCTATAATGAAAAATTGGTTCTTGCAGTGGTATTGAGTTTTAAGGCATTATGGATTGTAATTAGGTTGTAATCACTGGATCGTAAAAATATTGGACTTTCTATTTAGTGGATGTAGCCCAGGGTTTAGGTGAACCATGTTAAATCTTGATGTCTTGTGTTTTCTTATGTGTGATCTATTATTTTTTGATATAGTTTATATTTGCATGTAATTGTTATTTTTATCTAAGGTTTAATCCTAACACATCCTCCACTCTCCATTCTTCTTTTGTGCTAATACTACTGGTACAATACATGGACTCAAACATTCTTGAATAAACCCCTTTTGTAACAACTCATGCTCTTTCATGCTCAATTCTTCAATCTCTACTTGTGTCATTCTACATGTTGACTTGTTTGGAAAAATAGCTACTAGAATCAAGTCCATCTAGTGACTGATCTTCCTCACTAGTGGTAATCCATCAGGCACATTATCTAATATAATATTTGGAAATTATTCCAAAAAAAATACAACTATTGTAGGCATCTATTCTACTTCTTCTTTACCATCTTTTGGGATTATAGAAAAAGGATTATAGAAAAATACATGTGCTTACGGCTCAGACCCTCAAGGAACTTCTTTCCACAAAAAAAAAAGACTCTTGTTACACTACATACCTATTCATTTTTATCCTTCAATTGCTTCATCTTATGTTTCATTTTGTCCTTTTTTAGAGTGTAGGTCTTTGCACACCCATCATGTAAAATATGCCTATCAAACTACCATAGCCTACCCAACAACATATGGCATATGTCCATAGGTATGATATCACACAACACCTCATCCTAGTAGCTTCCAATCATGAACTTCGCTGAGGATTGATCATTGACCATGACCTTATGGTCATCTGCACTTAAACAATACAGTATGGACATGGGTGTTTCTACCTCTTCAGATTCAACTTTGTGACCATCTTTTCTAACAACAAATTTTTAGTACTTCCACCATCAATGATCAAATCACAACACTTATCTTTGCATTTTTAGCTTGTGTGAAACAAGGTCCTCCTTTGATTAGGTTCATTCTCACCACTGAATAGGAATCTTATATTCAGTAAGATTTCTCCTCTTTTAACATCATTAGAGTATGATGATCCAAAATCTTCATCAACATGCCTAACTCTAGTTTAGCCTTCTGTCCTTCTATCAACCCTTTGTTGGTATTGGAAATATTCAACTGCTCAATGCCCTTCTCCACAGTGAAAACATTTTCCTTTGAAACCTCCTCTCTTCCATATCCTTTCCCTCTTCCTCTTCCTCTCTTATCTATATTGTTTTGGTTATGTAAATGATTGCAACTATTTCCCCTTTGGTTCTAATTTCTATAGTTGTCCTGATCCTTGTTCTTTTGATCATCATTTTGGCCTCCATAAGATCATCCACTAGATATTCCACTGTGGCCTCTTCAACTATTCTTGTTATCATATTTCTTGGTTAGTTTTTCACCTCCTCAATACCGATCATTCAAACTAGACTCAGTTCCTCTTGAATAATTGGCCTCAACCCATTAAGATAATGTGAAACTTTCTCCTTGTCAATTTCCACATGACCTATTTTGATGAGATCTTCAAGTGACCCTTCAATTTGGCCTTCACAAACTTGACACTATCTAGATCTTCAATATCTTTATATTCAAAATACTCTTCCAATTCATTGATCCAATCGATCAATTCCTCTATGTTTAGATTTCCCAAAAATGTGGGAACATCAAACTTAGATCTTTTTCCAATTTTGAAAATGGCCTTAAAAATATTTTACCTCCCCTATGTTTAGAACTTCCTCTTCTACTGCTTGATCAACATTTCCACCTCCTTCACTTTCATCCTCTCTCATAGCGAGATTCATTCAATTGCACGTTTGTTCTTGCAATGCTTGCATTTTCCTCTAGAAGACTAGAAACCCCTCAGTTGTAACACCTTCAGCTCTCCCTAGAGGGATTTTTGCACTTTTACTAAAACCCTAGTGCAAACTACCTCACAATCAATGATCTATCTACACACTTAGCCCAAATCATAGTCTTGGTGTGAACTACCTCACATTCAATGCTCTATTCATACACTCAAGAACCTGGCTCTAATACTACTTGATAAAGGGTTGTCCCCTTAATACCATTCACACATAACACAAACAAAGAAATAATAGCAATGTGCGGGAACAAAATATGGGCTTCTTAATAATGACGTAAATGCAAAATTATAGAATCCAAAATTACAATATGCTAAGTTACATTGGTGCCTTCATTACAATAATTTACAAGAAAAAGTTATGAACTACCACCTAGAGTTGTCCTAGACAATCCATAGGCATTCCTTAAATAGGCAATTTCATGCCACCAATAGGTTTTTACACATCAAAACCTAACCTATGAAGCTAACCAACCCTAAAAATACATATAGAGTTGGCTAAATACATGTTTGACATTTAATCTGGAAGTTTCAGGTGACCCAACTTTGGAAGGCCATAAATTTTGAACCATTTCTCTAATTCTCTATTATAACCACTTTTTAGAATTCCCAACTTCTAATGTATAAACTTTGACTCACACAAGCTATAGTCAGCTTCATTTCAAAGCCCATTTGAGGCCTCTAAGGTCTTCAAAATTGAGCCTAAAGTTTTTGTACCAAAATTTTATACCAAAAATTTGCAATAAGTTACCAATACCCATGATATGGCACCGAGCCTTATCTAGAGGGCTAATGTGACCAAGATGATCATCGGCCTCTAAAATTATGACATTAGGAGCTCATATGATTGACTTACTAAGAAGAAAGCCTCTATAGAAAAAACTCCATATTAAGACAACCCTTATTCAAGCAACTGAGAGGAAATATTTTTGGGTGATGCAAGATTTCTCTTACACCCAGGATGCCCCTGCACTAGATACCTTCTCCAAATCCTTGATATGATCTTTCCTCTTCTTGGAAAAGACTATAAGGTTAGCCAGATATACAACAATAATCTTGTGCTTCAAATCACCAATAGAAAATTTTATGACATGCCAAAACTTTGCTCCTACATTAATCAAACCAAATTTCACTCTATTTTATGCAAATTTTATCCATAGAGTGATGAACATTGTCTTATACTAATCATCTTCATCAACTTCCATCAGATTAAATCCAAAAAATCCATCTAGCATTGACATCAGTTATGATCTTGCAATTATCTGTAAGAGATAATCAATGTTGGGAAGTGCATTGTTTTCTTTGAGAGATGCTTGGTTGAGGTTCCTAAAATCTACGCATATTATGATTCGTTCATTCTTCTTCCTAACAAAAACTATGTTGGCAACCCATGTAGAATGGTGGATGGGGTATATAATCCTATCCTTTAACATCTTCAATTATATGATTATAATTTCTTTTTGCCTAAATGGTACTACATTTGGTTTGAGGGATATCTTAGTTCTCAAGGTCTTCATAGCCCCAAGAAAACATTTTTGATAATTAGCAAGTAGTTTCTTCATTTATACTCTTTCTTCTTTAGTACAACACTTTCTATCTTAGGGAAAAACTCTATTTGTATGTTTAGCCTATCATCCTTCCTCCCTTTCTATTCCTTTCTTTTTTTAATGAATGCATCATGTGTATTAAAGAGTTTTTCCAATGAAACTAAGTGGGGAGTAATCTTGTTACCTTTTAACTAAATGATTCCTAATTCAAGCTCTTCTTTAATGTCTAGGAGCAAGTAACATGGATGAGTACTTCCCTCAAAGTATTTCTCTCAAAGTATTTCTCTATGCAAGGTCCATTTCCCTCAAGGAAATGCTAGACATTTTTATCATCATTATACACTTTCCATGACTTTGTATTTTCATGCATATTGGGTCTAAAAACTACTTCAACTTTATAAAGTTGATCTTTAAAGTCCAAATTTCATACAAGTAATGATAATGAGACTACTAAAGAATTAGCTTTAGCATTCTTCTCTTTGGAAATTTATACAATAGAGAAAGCATCAAATCCTTTAATCTCATCTCATACCCTATTATTGTAATTCCTTAGTATATGATTCTCAACTCAACATCACCTTGAGCTTGCAAAAGCACAACTTCCATCAAACTCAAGTGTCCACAATTGGTCACCATTAGGTGGCTCTAATTCTTCTTGTATGGTCAATTCATTAGTGAATAGCATGTAATTTCCAAATTTCATCTCTTGGTAAACTATTTAGGCTTTAGGATCATCTAACTTCATGACTAAATTTTTCATTCTATGGTGTCTCAAGTATGACACCAATCAAGCTTGAACTTGCCTCCCATATCCGTATATAAACTATGACTTAAGAGTATGCCATAATTGTTTGATATGTTAGCAACTCGGATTGTGAGCTTATTCTTTTAGTAGGATGGACAACTAAGACAACCTATGCTCCCTTAATTTGTCCTACAAGGGGAACTTTCTTAGCATCCATTTAATAACAATGTTTGAATGTCTTAGTGAGTGGAAAACCTAAAGCTCTAGCAATTGTGGCAAACATGACATTTTCTAGTGCTCTAAATTCTATTATGAAATTTGTTAGCTTATAGTTGCTTATAACTAGGGAGACATAGAAAGGGCTTGATTTTTTACTAGGGAAGGTAGCTAAAATAGCCCCTTCTTGGAATAGCTTTGTTAACACATGATCTTCTTTATAATGGGGGCTTACACTAGTACTAGATCCTTCATTTACATGATCATTCATAGTATCCTTCACATTAACATGATCTCTACTATCACCTTTACAATATTCAACAGTCTCTATAATTGAACTGGATTGGACTTAAGATAATCTAGTCAAGAAATATGGATTCTTGCATCCTTGCAATACTAAACTATATCAAATGATTTAGATAACTTGCCACTTTTCTCTTTTTGAGATCTCTACTATCACCTTTACAATATTCAACAGTCTCTATAATTGAACTGGATTGGACTTAAGATAATCTAGTCAAGAAATATGGATTCTTGCATCCTTGCAATACTAAACTATATCAAATGATTTAGATAACTTGCCACTTTTCTCTTTTTGAGAAGTTAAAGGCACAGGCTTATTAGCCTTTGCTGGAGCATCCACTAGTGAATTGTTTATTCTAAATAGGGGCTGAAGTGGAAGCTTGATTCTTTCTCCTATGGAAAAAGAATCACATTCTCATTATGAATCTAACTCATACTCCACATAAAAATTTCTAGAGTTTCCATTGGGAGTATATTCATCTTCACTCTTAGGATATTCTACTAATAGCTCATTTTTGTCATTTATTTGCTTGTATCTAATCATATCTCAACAAGAGTCACCATTGTGATCTACACTCAGATGGAATGCACACATGATGTGCTTCTTGGGAGAGGCTTTGATTTCTAGTCTCTATTGAGTAGGTGGAAACTACAAGGTCTTTCCTTCATTTTTCTTTCTAGGTATGCCCTAATAAGGTTGTTGAAAGGAAGGGTCGGGCTTACCATTTTGCCTCTTCAAGGAAATTATCTCATTTGATAACTTTTGGAGTATAGCTCTTGTATTGTTAGAGTACTTGTAACATTGCTTGTAGTTCCTCCAATCTGGATTAATCTCTTCCATTTGCTAGCAATGATTAATGGGAATTGCCTAGGCATCTTGTAAGTCATCTGCATGCGCCCTCCTCAGTTGGAAATTAATACCAAGCAACATGGAGCTTATAAAAAATGTATTTTGGTTGTTAGTAGTTGGCCTACTTGTTGCATGTATCTGATTGATTAACTTGTTAAATCTTACAATAAAATCTCTCATAGGAATATTTGATTCCTTCTTAATCTATGTTAACTGAGATAGTAAAGTGTGTTCATCTGCTATTCTATGTAAATGAGCTTCAAACCTTGCTCTCATGTTAGCCCAACTTGTAATCCAATAGGAAGATGTTGAAACCAATCAATTGTGCCTTCAATGAGAGTTTCAACAAACATACACATGGCCATAACCTTGCTCTCATGTTAGCCCAACTCCATAACCTTGCTCTCATGTTAGCCCAACTTGTAATCCAATAGGAAGATGTTGAAACCAATCAATTGTGCCTTCAATGAGAGTTTCAACAAACATACACATGGCCATGTCTTCATGTTGTGGAGATATAATGCTACAAGATGCAAAGAATGCAACAATATGTTCAATAACAAAGACCTTCCCATCACCATTAAACTTAGGGAAGTTTTCCTTGAAGCTCTTAGCAAGTCATGTCATGGTTGTCTATAAGATTGAGAGGGATAATAACATTACCCCAAGGTATTTCCATGGATCTTATTAAAATAAGAGGTACAGGCTGAAATGTAACTACAAAAAGATATCACTTTGCACTCTTGGTGTACTTACTTAGAATCTAGGATGAATCAATTTCTCTTCAAACAGGTATGCTTGCCTCAACCTTTCTTGTTAAAGCACTCCTTCCTAGTACTCAACTTTGGTCACTTCTCTTTCTAGCACAAATCTAACACTTGTATAATCATTCAAAAAAATTATGTTCATCTTAGAAACCAAGCTTGGTTTGTACAACTAGGACTAGGCCTTC
The DNA here is from genome assembly GCA_028749045.1 of Cupressus sempervirens. Lineage (NCBI taxonomy): Eukaryota > Viridiplantae > Streptophyta > Pinopsida > Cupressales > Cupressaceae > Cupressus > Cupressus sempervirens. The sequence goes on from CM053784.1 coordinate 245,043,752, forward strand.
ATGGGGAAGCACCATTTTTCCTCATGGCTTATAGCGTACAAATAGCGTACAACTCAAACAAGTGAGAGTGGAAAAACTAGTACAACTCAAACAAGTGAGAGTGGAAAAACTAGTACGTTATCCTAAGACACCAAAAAATAATTTAAGATTTAATTCACAGTATAAAAATTAAAAAAGGGATAACATAAATTTATTTGTATGAAAGATCTTTTAAAACATAGAGAAAATTTTAAACATTTGTCGTTGCCAAAAAACTGTTGGTTAACAATTTGTCCTTGAATCTCTATTGGTTAACAATTTGTTCTCCTAGATTTAGCTCATACCTTGTATCTCTAAATTTCCAATGTATAGAGAACAAAGTATGTTACTAGCAGATGGGTCAGTGTATGTGTGATATCATTTTCCTCATAATTGAAAGATACAACTCTCTTAAATTATACAGATTTGTGTTCGGCTCAATATTTAATAGATCAAAATTTTGGGGGCATGCTCTTAACTAGAGAGCAATAGAGGCAAGACTAGATTACCTATAAACAAAGGTAATATAGGTAGGTTAAAGGATTTGAAGGTAATATAGGTAGGTTAAAGGATTTGGACAACCCATATTACCCATAGAAATGACTCATGTGAGCTATGTTTCATTGTTTCTATCTCCTATTTCTAATCTACTGTTAACTAAATGCAAGAATAGAGACTAAACTATCTGAATGCAAACAACAACCAGAGAGAAGAGAAGAATCTAATGATATAGTGATACAAAGACCACCCTATTTATTCTTCCCATCAAACAACAATTAGATTTGATTCTAGGGAAAATGTTATATGGGGTACTCCAAGGGTGGATTCCTACTTGCAAGGAAAGTCTCCTAAAATTGAATATTGACCACCGATATATCTTTATTTGGCACTTGATCCATGACTATGATTTAATCTTCATATTAGTCCTAGGCTCACACCTTGATTTACCCTTATGAGGTGGATCAATAGATGTCACAATGTCGCCTTTTTAAAGATCATGCATCTAACCTTTGTGACAAACTGCAAACGGTCTGAACAAATCACCTTTAAACTCCTCTTCCTTCAATTTTTGTGGGCCTATATTCCACTTGCTGACTTCTAACTCACTAATTGATTTTTTTAACATTTTACTTCATAAACACAAAGGCTTTATTAACAACATTGATCTGATTCTCTTCAATGATTAGGATTTCTTCATAACTAGGCCCATGCATTTGAGAGCAATGGGAGATCAACAACTATCTTGATGTCACAATCTTTAAATATTGTACATCTAACCTTTATGAAGACATGTGGATTGTCTAATCAAATCTTCTTTCAACTACACACTTTAGCCTTCGATTTTGATAACTGGCCTACCTGATAGTTGGAATATTTCATTTTCTTGAAGTACACTCTCTCAGAAAACTAACCGCATCCAAACTTGCTTCCATGTCCACCTTCAATCTTATTGTATCTAGGGTATTTGATTGACAAGGTCACTTGACCTATGCTCTATTAAGATCTACAGTTGTCATGATTTCATAGTTTTTAAAGTTCGTGCATCTAACCTTTGTGACATTATGTTGACTATTTCATCAATTCAACCTTTACTGCTCACCTTGAGATGTTGGGTCCACTAATGGTGTGGCACATTGTTATTTTCTCTTTAATTTACCTAGTCTCACTCAATAGTTTACCTTGGAAAAAAATGACCGCAGTCAATTTTCTTCTTATTGATAGGATCTGACAGTGTAATCTTCTTTTTGGAGTACTCCAAGAATGGGTACACACTTGTAGGGAAAGTCTCCTAAAATTGATTTCCTACCATTGATTTATCTTTCTATCTAACATGCCTTTTAACTCTTTCCTTTAGTTCTTTGTGGGTCCACTTGCTAGGTGGTGCATTTTGAATGATTATTGACTTTTAACTACACTCCCATGTAGATGAAAGGACCAAATTTACACCTCTGATTTGACTGTATTTGACTCTTGATATTTTAAGATACTTACCTCTTTCTCACCATAGAGGAGCTGACATCATAATTCAAGCACAACTTGATGCTTTCAATGAATATTTAAGCTTTCTTCTCATCTAGAAAGATGCACCATACAAGCCCACCTAAACCTAAGTCACCTAATGACTGATATGCATTCGATTTCCTACATAGGCAAGATTACACAAACAGATGAGAAGAAAAGCCACCTAAAGGCAATCTAGACATGGACTTTAGAAATTTTTTACATTTATTTAACACCAAGCGAGAAGCTTAAAAATGGGGTGACTGAAAGTCTGGCAAAAAAAATTAAAATGGCGCACACAAAAAAAAGTAACGAAATTTTGACAACATTTTTACCTTGCCACACAACCTCTGCAAATAAAAATATATCTCCAAATGAGAACTTTCCTGTAAATGAAAATTGGCTTGCAAATGGAATAAAAAAATTGAATGTTTTATGTATAGATTCGCTTGATATAATATCTTTTAAATATGTGCTACAGAAACAAGGGCTGCAGGGTAGCATAGTTCCTGCCAAGTGTTGGCAAGGATGGAGAAGTTTAAAAAATTTGAGGAGGTGCACAGTAAAATTAATGTGCACAGTATCATAGTAAAAAGGTACCAAGATTTGAAAGCGACAAGATTATGACAAAAATTAAAAAATTTAATTTCCAAAAAAAATTACGAATCAATCACATGGCTCCCTGCTGCATTCAAATGTCTTAAGCTTAAGCTTTAACCTCTTTCCCAATTAAGACAAAATATTAATATGTCTTAAAATGTAAGCAACTGAATCGATAATGCTGCAATTTCATTTAGCTGAAATTTTATTAGAATGCAAATGCATAATCTTTCCATCAGGCTAACAGGGGGCCATTAACAGGGGTCCCTTAACTTCAATGTAATGCATAAAGCTCTATTTTCAATCTATAGGATTCAAAAATTAACAAAAATTAGGAGCCTTTGCTAAAATGCAAAATATACAAATGCGTGTAAACATTGAGTTTGGAAAGAACATAATTTAGGAGACTTTGCTACAATGCAAAATATACAAATGCGCATAAACATTGAGTTTGGAAAGAACATAACATTTGTAATGGGAAAAAATCGAAGAAAAATGTGAAACCTGCAAATTCTATCAAGCAAACAGCATAAATAGAAACATTGTGGCAATTCAGGCTGGCCTACTTGGCCATTGGGTACTCGACTGTGCAAATTATTCAAAGGAACTACTTGCAGCTCATACAATTCTCACCAAAGACCAGCATAAAGCAATGGTACTGGCACAAGCTGAGCATTGTATCAAGGACAACCAGTTGATTTGACCGCTTATATTTACAAAATGATGGAGAGCTCTACCAGAATTGACCACCCACAACTATACGTTTTACATAGATAGAGAACAAAATAGTTTGCTCGCATACATTTCAAGCTATTCATTGTGATATTGGTATGGATGTGAATCTCCTCTACAACTTTGATTATTATTATTTTGTCTACAAATGATGGAATTCTTCTTTAACCTACATGCCATTGCAACCCAATTCATGCAGAATATTCAAATATAATCAAGATAATACAATAAAAGAAAGAGATATGTTCTCAAATTGAAAATGAGCATTTATATTCACATCATTAGCAGTATAGCAAATTCTCAAATAGAACTCTAGCTTCAGTATTGACCTGCACATATTCTCACTGCTCTTGTGTAGCGCTACACAACTGTGGCTTCCGAAGCCTTATGCTCTTTCACATTGTACATATATGGAGGGAAATTGAGTCTTCACAATATAAATATTGCAATACCAAATAGACTTCAACACAGTGACCTACAACAATAGTGGTTCGGTATAGGGCATATCTAATCTTGAATGAATATACACGTTTTCAACTGCATCTGCCAATCTACATCAAGGACTGCTCATGATATAATGTACTGTGGTGTAGCTATGGGAATGACTCAAGAAATTTGCCTGACCAACCATCTGGTCCTCTTTACAGTATTCTCAATAAGAAACAAACTCAATTTGAATGCTGACAAATCATACCATTGTCAATACTTTCCTTCCAAAATTGTAAATATCTGATCAATAATGCATCGATTCTCCATATTGACCAAAAAAATAGATTTGGTCTTCTTAGAAAAAGTTATAAATTTGGTGGATTACAAATTGTCTTCTTAGAATATGTTATAAATTCAGTGGATACTTTCCTTTTCGCTGTTAGCATGAGAAATATGAAGGGGCTTTTTCAAGAGTTAATTTAAATAACTTACCAGCAGGCTTCTATTTTGTTAGACATCAATTGATTTGAGTGAAGATTCAGCCTTGCGAAGTTCAGATGATTCACCATCGCTTCAGGCAATGTCTTTGCGGAAATTTTTTATCGAATTTTCAATTAAAGATTACACAAAACCAGATCAAAGTAAAGAAAATTGGAAGTAACAGAAAGTAAAGTCTCTAAATTTCCTTCAGTTTTAAATAGAAATATCATAAATAAGATAAAAGAGAAGGAAACTAAAAGTGATAGTAAAAAAACATGTAAATTTTGTGTTAGTTTCAACAGGAAGATTAGTCAACCACATAAAAGAAAAGAAAATTTTAAATAACAACAAACAAATAAGCCTCGAAATTTAGCTTCGACTTGAACAGAAGAATTCTTCAATCAAATAAAAACAAGCAACTATAAGAGATAGTAAACAAGCCTGTAAATTTCACGTGGACTTTAATAGAGAGATTCCCCAACCAGATAAAAGCAACAAAAACTTAAATAATAGCAAGAGCCTATAAATTACCCTTCAACTTTAAACAGAAAGATTCTTCCACCAGAAAAATGCCAAGGAAACTTTGAATGACTGTAACGCCCCGCCAAGGGATCCAAAAGAATTATCCTAAAGTTTCACTAAGTTTGCTAAACATTTTTTTTTTTTTAAAAGTAAGAATGTATAACATACACATCAAACACATAGTAGCAAAAGCAATAACATGTAATCATCGATAACCATACTTTGCAAGTCACATTTCTTAAGGATCCCAAGACGTTGAGTCACGTTTAAATTTAATTAATTCTAAGTCTAACAATTACTACATACATATGAAAGAATAATCAGAAAATCCCATATCCATAATATACATTTGATCCGAATGCCTCTTGGCAAATTAATTCGGAATGCTCAATCATCCACTGTACAAGTCACAGGGTATGAAAGGCTTAAAAGAATATACATACGTAAAAATAGAAATGCATCAACCTCCACGAATCCATGATACAAAGTACAGTAAAAATATATGAAACTATTCATTATACATGATACATCCATACATCCATAATGATAAAACATCTATCATAAAATCTAACTATCCATCATAATAATCCAGAAACATAGTGAGGGTAAATGCCAATCACGAACACTCCAGCCATGGTGACCACAGAACGGATATCAATGGTAAGAGTAAAAGCACTACCACCCGACCGCGTGGAACCTAAATGGTCCACTCCCACAGTGCTGAGGAGATAGTCTCAAGTCCCAAACAAGGTATCAAAACACAAAACACAAGTACTCTCAAAGTCTGGAAATCCTAAAAGTATGCTAACTCAAGGGTTCCTAAAAAGGTCGACATCTAAACTCAGAGGTACCACAAGACACGTAGGAAACCTAATATACAAGCGGGAAAGTGTCATCGCAAAAGTCATGTAGAAGTTACCCGAGCAATCCCTTAGGAATTTCGGGTCCCTACTGATCCCTGCGGCCACTAGTATCCTCTCGTACTGATGAGGCATACTATGGAATGCAAGGTCGTAACCAAACATTCTCTCTACCCCATCCTAGTCTGTACTAGCACTCAAGGCATGGGAGAGAACATACAATTATCTTGTTAGGTTCATTTTCTCTCATTTAGTGTAAATGTTTTCACTTATTAAATCAACTTACAATGGGTTACTCCAAGCAGCCTCTTAGGGTCCCGATCCCCATTGCAAGCCACTACCCGACACTACACATAGATAACCTACCCTAGGCTCATGAAATCACGAATCAAAGAATCATAATAAAATCACCTCAGTCCTATACAAGCAACTGAAAAACATCATAAAAGATAAGCCACAAAAATTACATCAGTTCTTCATGAACAACAGACAAGCATCAAATAATAATCATATGATCATGACAGTTCTCTATCAGCAACTGAAGGCATCAATGATAAATCACAAAAATCCAATGGTCCTCCAATGAGCAACCAGAAAGTATCCCAATAGAAAATTACAATACTGATCAAAGACTCCAAAATGGTCAAGTCAAAACATGACATCATCAAGAACATAACAAACACTTCAGTCCTCTCAAGCAACCGAAAAGCAATCTAAGTATAACTGATCGAGACTCAAAAATGGTTATCAAATATAACTGATCGAGACTCGAAAATGGTTAAGTCAGGTATCTTAAATACACACATCTCAGCTTCACACAAGGAAACTGGAAAGCAATAACAAATAGTAAATACAATCATGTCATAGAGCACTTCATCACATTACCATGGTCGAGTTAAGAAAGATCAAGACCAAATCATCATGACATCACATTCACAACCCCGAGCCTCTGGTAACAACCTAAACTGGTCAACGCTAAACCAACCCCATAACATTCAAAGCACAAAGAAAACATCAAGGTCTCAGAGATTGGATTTGAAAGTATATTATTGAGTTAAGGTAAGGTTTATGTTTCAGTTTAATGTCGAATTTCAAGTAACTAAGTTTTCATAACTACCCCTTACGATTAACCCATTTCTATAATAACTTCCATTAAGTCAATATTTCAAATCTACCATTTAATCAATTAACATTCATTATTAATTAACTTTAATTAAACTAATTTTAATTACATTAATCAATAATCATTTGTTCTAATTACTTATTTTAATCTATCCATTAATTGTTAATTTATTAATATTTAACCAACATTATTAATAAATTAATATTCACAAACTATGTTAAATGTATTATTATTTAACTAATCAATATTACTCAAGATTTAAATATTTATTAATTAAAATATATTAAAAATTTATTAATTGAAAATTTTAAATAATAATAAAATTTGTTTTTTTATAAATAATAAAAATTAAACATAATAAAAAATGAATTTTAACAAAACCCTTTTTAAAATGTTTTAAAGCCCGTCGGCTAAATTAAGACCCTGCGGTCTGCCGCAGGCTTGCGGTCGCAGGGCCTGCGACGGCAGGTACTCTGTACCTACCGTCACAGTACCTACGACGCAGGTACTGTCGGCTCCGCTGACAGTGGGGGTGGGCACGGGATAATTCCCTCCCCCCCACTAATTACATTAATATATATTATTTTTTTCTTTTAAAAAAAAAACAACAAATCTGTTTTTAATCAATCTTTTTTTTTTTTTTGAAATTAATTTTTTTTTGAATATAAAAAATATATATATATAAATTTATAAATATGCTAATTTAATTCCTAAACATATAAATATATTAAAAGACATAGCCTCCTTCATTAAATTGGTATAGAAATATAGTCAATCCGAACTTCTAATTTAGAATTTCGGTAATAGATTCAACCCTTCCCATTCAAATTTTGTATACAAAAGTTTATAGACAAGCATCTGATCATTTCCAATATTGTAATGTTTAAACATTCATCATAGAGAATTTAGATTTACAAACCCCAGACACGAAGAAGACAGGAAAGGATAATTGCGTATTTAATCGATAATAAAAAACACAAGACCCTACCTGATCCTGATGCTATTATGAAATCCCTAGGAATTGTAAGAGAATTCGCTCCTCTCAATAACCTTCTTCCCAAAATCTTTCTTTGGTATTAGCCTTCTGAAATTCGCTTCCAAAAGTTGTCTCCCCAAAAATTCCCGTCCAACTTCGTACATCCCAAAAATGAACCCCCAAAGTTGTGATAAGCAATTTCTCCTCAAATCAGGGCACTAATTGTGCGTTTACCCGAGAAGACTCTTTGCACAACTCAGTTAACTCCAAATTAACCTTTATTATCTTTTATTTTATTTTGCATTCAACTTTCATGCACATTAAGTTGATTTATTAAATAACTTTATTTAATATTCCACTTGACTTCTATTTTAAATTAATTTATTACTTTAATCTCATGTGCACTTTATGAAATTAAAATAACATTATTAATTTCTATTATTTAATCTTTTAATTTATTTCTCAAATTTAAACTCATGCTTAGATCATGCGATCTAAAATCCTTTAATAATTTAATGTCTTTCAACTTTTAATTTATATTAGAAACTTAATTGATAACATATTTAATTAATTTAATTAACAATAATATTAAGCATTTATTTAAAAATGAACTCCACTATATTATTATTAAATTAAATAAATATTATCCTGTTCTAAATTTATCTCTGAACTTTAATTTCCAAATTTAATTCTTTTATTTAATTAATTTCTCAATTAATTAAATATTAAAGACATCATATTAATTCTCCATTAAATTAAATCATTAATTAATCTTTTTAATTAGACTTAATTAATAGAAAACACATCAAGGACTCATAAACAACATACGAAAACCCTACATAGAAAAACACATACTAAATCAAAACAAAAAGGGTTATAATCTTGAAATTACATCATTTGATGCATTCGGAGGGTACTTAACTCAGATACTTGTCCTAATTATCAATTAGGACAATTGGCTAAAGGGTTTAGGATTTGGACTTAAGAGTTTATCTCTTCTCTCTTACCATTGAGACAATGCAATAGGGTACGCTCATCCTAGCAATTCAGGGAAGCCGATACTCGGTACCTGCAACCTGCATAAAATCCACGCATGTACAAACACAATATTCTAAGCTAAACAGACAATGGCAGGAAGTGGTACATCGTGTAGATCCTGACTAGCAGGTGACTACAACTCCCTTCCTTAACCACATCAGAAACACCATACATAAATAAAAATAAACATGCACACCATACACATGCAGTATGGGGTAAGTATCCATAAGAAAGCACGTGTGATAATAAACCATCTAACTAATCATCATCGATAACTGAGAACATTGAATAATCATCATACATGCATGAAATATAGAGTACCAAGTAATCTCATCATATAATAAACTGAGTGTAAAACAACATCTGATAATCTCTAGAATAATAATACTAATCATCAAACATAAATTGGCCTAAAAGAGTTTGGCAATGATAACAAAAAAATGACTTAAGGGTAGGCACTACAATGACTTTAAAATAAGACAGCAGATAAAGTTTAATTAATCTCCCTTAAGTTTGATATGAGAGAGATCATTCATCGTACCTAACCATCTCTACATGCAGATGAACTCAGCGAAATCCCGCATCAAGCTCCTCTTCAAATATTATTGCCTCTCTTCTATTGGTCGAATGGTAGAGCACTACTCGCCCACCCCCACCAATATAGTGAGCTAAATCCACCGTCTTTTGCGTCGATAGTGGCCATGCACAAAGTTAGAGATGCATGATGGACCCATATTTTTCTAAGAAAGAGACGATAAAAATCTGTGAATAAGTTTTTTTCTTTTAAAATGAAGATGAATATGCCCAAGGATGTGGAGACTTTGAAATTAGTGCAATAACAGATGGCCTACATGCCTGCCTCCATATTTCTTCAACATTGGCCAAGTGTACACGACCATGCAAAATGTGAGAGCAGGCTAGAGCCATGTGGAAGGATGCCATCTCGTCCCCCAATGGAGACCATGGTTTTGGAGTATTCTCATGTATTGGTATTCGTAGAAATAATGACGGAGTGAAAAGAAAATCTGCAAATAAGGGATCTTCTTCTCAAGTGAAGTGTATTTGCTTAAGGTTCCCCCAAATTAATTGTGCAATCACAAGTGACTGTGATAGGATTTTGCGGGCCACCACAGTGTCAAAATCTAGTAATTTGTGTGTTCTCTTGTCTTGGAAATGGTCTTTTCTATCTATATTTTTGCAGAGTTGTTCGAAAAGTGAATAAGATTCTGCCAAATTTATGTGCTACTAACATTCGAGCATGTTTGAATAGCCTTCTTATTAAAAATATTTATAAAAAGAAAAAGAGAGATTGTAATTGGTCTAGAAATTTTGTTTTAATCACTATTTACTGCGGGAGCCTTGACAATAGTTCTCTACCATGGCAGGAACTAATAATATCCTAACGCCTCTCGTGAATTGTCTTTTGCACAAAAAAAAATAGTTTTATTTGAATGAATGCTCAAGTAACGATTCTAATTAATTTATATTTATGAGTGAGTGCAAATGCCTAGATCATTCATTTCAATAAAGGGAAACATAAATATCATATGCAGAGAATAGCATTCCACCATAGCCATCCAAGGCTAAAGCCTCTCTATTTGATAGTCCCTTCTCATCTATCAATAAAAACTTTTTTATTTATATAGAAAAGTAGTTTAAACAAGAGATGCAATGTGTCATAGTTCCTGTCAATAATTGGAAAAGAACGAAAATATAGATTTATAGATAGAAAGAAAGGAAAATATAGATTTAAAAATAGAAAAGAAGTATACGAAGAGAGAGTTAAAAGAGAGAATGATATGTTATTATAAGGACAAGTAAGGGTAGAATAATAGAGAGAGTTGGAAGGGAATTTTAATTTTTTATTTTATTTTATTATTTTAAGAAATATATAAATAACAAAAAAGATTATATTATAGGAATGAACTACTCATTTCTACAAATTCAATTATAAGTTGAAATATTTAATTTTAAAAGATAAATTGTTGATTACTTAATTTAAAGTTCCAAAATATGTAGTAAGTTTGAGGGGTAGTATTAATGGTATAAAAAAATAGAGTAAAATTGTAAAATAGTAGCTAGTAAAACATAGTGTAAACTTTTTAAAAAATAACATTTTAAAATTGTAAAAAATAAACATCAATGTAAAACTAGGGTATGTGCAGGATCATGGTGTGCCAAAAAGTGGCGATGTGAAAAAAAAAGAGTTTGAAGACACCTAAAAGCGCTTCAAAATCCACTCTGACTTTTTTTACCTATCCAGGAACCAAACCTGGAAGGTAAAGCCGAGCCTTATCGGATATCCGATATAATATCGGATATCCGATTTGACATCGAATATCCGATAATATCGGATATCCAATTTTAAATTGAATAACCGACATGCGACACTATTATTATGCCACTATTATTATTATTATTATTTAATATTATTATTATATTATAATCGTATAATATTATACTATAATAATAATATTATAATGTATTATATTATAATAATATAATATAATATTTAATATATTATAATATATAGTAATGTAGTATTATTTATATATATATATATATATATATATATATATATAAAAGATATAATATAATAATTAAAAGTAATATCTTATAATATAATATATGATTGAAAAGTATAATATATTATAAATTATAATAATATAATATTATAATAATATTATTATATAATATAATATTTTATATTATAATATATAGTAAATTAATATAATATATATAAAATGTAACATAACGTAATATATATTATATGTTATATGTTTGGGACATATCGGATATCCAATGTTATATCGGATATCAGATATTCGGGTATGTTTTTTTTTCCCCCAACTCATTTTTAACCTAAATTTAATAGATTTTAGGATGATTTTATTTGTTTTAGTTGAATGTAGGTTTTTTTGACAAAAATGGTCAAAATTTAGATTTTTTTTAATATATATTATGTTTTGCAATTCAATAGGAATGGCTGATCAAAATGATGACACTGAGGCAGGGAATAATATTCCTCATAACCCACCACCAAACGATCCAGTATCCCCACAAAACCATCCACCAAATGATCCTCTACCTCCTCAAAACCCTCCTCGAATCAAGGATTTGATAAATGAAAATCTTACCAAGTTGAGAGGTTTGCATAGAACATATAATAATGTACCTGCACTAGCTCCTATGTTATCCACATTAAACACCATAGTGGATAACATTGAAACCCTTACAAACCAACAAAATGCCGCTCTTCGTTGGCGTGATGAAATGCACCAGATGTTTGATGATGGTTTGGATTATGATGAGGTCACAGCCCTCAACATAACCAAAGACGATTTGGCTAGCCTTTTTGCTAACCCAAAAATGGGTATACCTGTTGACCCAAAAAAAACTAAACTATCGATTAAATGGTGCACAAATGACGCCATACGTGAAAATTTTTGGGATCGTTGGTGGATGGTCTTTGATATCCTTCCACATGGAAATTTAAACATATCATTTTATTTCCTTAGAAAATTATATGCAGAATTTGTGTTGAAACTTAAAGTGAACTATTGGAGCATGAAGCCCAACATGGGCTTAGGACTAGGAGCTCCTCAGGATAGACCCTCTTCCCAGCAGAAGAAACTTGGCACTTTTGTCCCCCCTCCCCCTGATATCTCCCCCCCCCTCCTCGAGTGCAGCATCCAGATATTATGGCAGAGGCTAGCTCTCAGACCATCAGAGCCATTCATAGGCTGAGTAGCCTAATGATATCTCAGGCTAGGTCAGTCCTGCCTCCTCGTGTTGATGATGTTGGTGCCAGTTCATCATTGGCTAGCTCATCACACGTTTGTGTGCCTCACACTTGCATTACATGCAAGAATATTTTCTTGGGTCCCATAGGTGATCTTCCTAAGTATCATTTTGTGTTAGACGAGGATACACCAGACGCACGTGCAGAGGCTACAGACCCTGATGCGAGAGAGGAGGGGAATGCAGAGGCATGGACTCCTTTAGTGTCGGTACATGTATACATTCTTTTTTTATGACATATGCAATTTAAAGTTAATTTTTATAATAGAGTAATTTTAATTTTTAAGCCATATTGACTTTTACATGTATGTGATATTCATTCATGTTTAGTTGATGACCGAGGAGGAGCTCAGACGGATAGATGATGCTACACTCTCGGCCATTTCATTTGGCCTTGAGACATCTATGGTACATTATGTTGTGTTTTTATTTTTTTTTCTATTTGATATTGTAGCATATATGGTTGCTAATCTTTCTTTTATCTTGCAGATACCACCTACCTTGAGGGGACAAAGTGCGAGGGGTGAGCCAACATGCACTGACAAAGGAAAGGTAATTAGATGTTTTCTAATTGATTAAATATCGATGCATTCTTGTAAAAATTTTGTGGTAATCTCATTTAATTACATTCTTTATTGTATATAGGGTGTGGCTACTAGCAATGAGCCTATACAGATTCGACATCCTAGATCATCAACGATTTCCATTCGCACAGAGAGCCCCATTGTATGTATAAGTATCATTTATTTTTTATTTTTCTTATTGATGCAGAGGAAAGTATGATTGTTGTTCCGTACAATTTCTATGATTTTTTTCGTACCAATAATGATTCATGTCTTGCATATGTTCATTACAACTTAAATAGGCTTATATGCCCTTGTCCAACCGACCAAGTTGGTTACAAAGGTTTATTTAATCAAAAAAATACCAAATTAGTACTTTCCCTCCAAAACTAATATGACCGTTTGAATTTGAAATTCAAATTTCAAACTATAGTTTTTATGCATTCCCTAACTTTCTAAACTATTCCATTGGCTCAAAATTGGTCATATGGATTTATTAAATGCAACTAAGTATGAAACTATCCTAAGACTACCCCATATAGCTCTTTTGGCCATTTTACATCATGTTGCCCTTAGGTTCTTACTAGGACTTTTATGACTTTTGTCTTTCAAAGTACATTTTTTATTACATAATTCCATTATTGGTTTTAATATATCCCAATTAATAATCAATGATGTCTTTGATCCTCTATCTTCATATGGTACCAAGGCTCTCTTAGATGATTTAATAGGTGCCCCTGTACCAAACAACCCACCTTCAAAGCAACTCTTATCCCAAGAGTTAAGGGGTACTATCTTCTTTCCTCCCATCCTTCTAGAGGGATGTTTGCAACTTTGCACCTGCAATGTATTACCCTACACACCTGCATACAAATCATTAGAAAAAAAAAGCATTGGATCCTTGTTACCAGTCATGGTAACCTTACTGTGTGCTGATTATGAACAATCATGTTTTATCCTTGACAAATGCTGAATAACTTGTTGTCTGAGGTCATGCTGACCCTATCTCTTATCCTCCATGGATATTTTTACTTCTTTGTTCACTCCTATCACCAAAGGACACCATACTATTCCTATCATCACTCCTTTTGTTGTCACTATCTTCTTGTAAGCAGAATTCTGAGTTTTGTCTTGAACAATCTCATCCTTCATAACCAAAAGAGATGGCTTCAGTGGCAGATCTATCATATCATGTTTAATCTCCCTCTGCTCCTGCAAGTCCACAAACTCTTTGTTGCCAAAACAAATAACTCTTTCCTCATCATGACCGGTGAAAGGATTTAGCTTAAACTTTACACCATCTTTGTGTACTATATAAACATTTGATGAGCCAAAATGAATAGTGTTCCTTGAGGCTTGCCAAGGCCTTCCAAGGATTACATGGTAGCATGCCATTAGAATGACATCACATATAACTTGATCTTTATATTCTCCTATAGAGAAATCCACTATTGCTTGCTCCCTTACAACAATATGTTGTGCATCACTGACCGAAGATGCCCTATATGGTCTATCAATAGGACACTTCTTCAATCCTAGTTTATTTATCATTTCATAAGACACTAAATCATCAAAGGAACCAGAGTCTATTATCATCTTACAAATCTTACCATGGCTCATGCAATTTGTCCTGAAAATGGATGGTCTGGTCTCCGTTTGCTGTTGCATTTGTGGTCCTCTTCTCACCATCAAAGAATCTCCTTCAAGTTCAGGGTCTGTGTTATCGTACTTCTTTTCTTCCTCTTCTCCTTGGGTCAAGGTGACTCTCCTCTCCTCCTTCCTAAAATCTATACCTTTCTCAGGGCACTTGTAGGATTGATTGCCTACTCCTCCACATGTGAAGCATTTACATGTGAAAACACTATTACCTCTTCCACTTCCAAATCTTCCTCCCCTGAAACTTCCTCTTGTCTCAGATGTAATCTCTTTTCCTTTATCTTTGTCTTGATTTTTTGAAAAGTCAAACTGACTTCTTACACCTCTTCCTCTCATTGTTCCACCTCCTCTATAATTTGCTTGCCTCTCATTCTTTCTTTTCAAGTTCTCCTCTACTCGGATTGCCAATTGAAAACATTCTCCAAGTCTCCTTGGTACATTCAATCCTATTTCATCTTGAATATTGTACTTGAGGCCATTAATGTATCTAGCCACCTTCTCATCTTCATCTTCTAGTCCTCCCCTAATACTCAGGGTATGGAATTGCTTAGTATAGGACATGACAACCATATCCCTCTGTTTCAAATTGTTCCTTCTTATCTTTATTTGGATTGCCAAATCAGATGACAAGAATTGATTTCTCACCATGGTCTTCATTCTCTCCCAATCTGAAATCTTATTCAATCCCCTTTTGATATAGAGTCTGCAGCAACTACCTTCCACAAGCCAATAAATGGCTATCACAATCCAACTTAGGATTCTAGGACTTCTCACAAGTCCTCTTAACCACTCCGGGTATACTCAACCTCCAAGCCAAACAAGGCAATCCCACTTCAAAAGCCTTACCAACTGTCACTAGAAATGGAGACAATCATGGACATACTGTTCCAACCCAAAATCATCAATTTTTTTGGTTCCACCAAACTCTCAACACACCTTTGCACTTCTAGGCCTACAAACTGTGTAGCCTTCCAATTAGCTTCTTTGCACTTTTCTCCCAGTATCCCTTAATAGCATAGGGACTTCTCCATAGGTCGAAACACCCTTCTTGGCACCTACTAAGAATCCAAAAGCTTTTGGGCTGATCTTGCTCCAACACCCTCCAAACTGCTTCTTGGTACCTAGGCCTAGTTGATCAAGTTAGGCTAGGGCTTCAAGGAAGAATGGGAAAGGTGGGTTCCCAAGACCCAAAACACTTAATGAAATCTCCAACACAATCAATGCATCCAACTCTAGCACTCAAACTGATCAGAAGTGCTTGCAACCATGACTATCACCAATTACCTTACAAAAACCAGTCAAGCACATGGGCTTGCTTGACCTAGGGCTGACTTGGAAAAATAGTTGCCCTTCTATCTAGGCCTCCAACCTTTGGCATTATGTTGCCTAGTCTCCTAACTTGCATATCCCTTAGTTTTAGAGGGTGCCACCAGTGGGAATGCAAGTTAGGGATGGGGATGCATTTGTGGAAGGGTCTAGGAAACAAGGCTTTTTAGACCACCTTCTACTAAAATGCAAATAACTTTTAAACCCCAACTCCTTTTTGAGTCAAACGAAAACCAAAAGTTTCCTAACTCACCCCTGCAACTATTTCATACACTTAGCAATCATAAAAGTTTTGTACAGATCCATACCAGCATAACATTTGAGCGATTACTAGTAAATTTATAGAAAATTGAAGTTTTTATTGTTTTTTCTGCAAACCACCGTACACTCTGATCTCCCCCTTTCAACTGAGATCACATATGACATATATAAAGGTCTACATGACCGTTGGAACAACCATATAGGCATTCCCAACCATAAAACAAACAAACAACCACTTTTTGCTAATACTGTTTAGACTCTAAATACCCTATTCTAAGGCCTTTTGGTCCCATGGAGTCACTTGGTTTATAACCACACCAAAATGCTTGTGGGCCTTACATGTGCCTTTATTAAAAAACATAGACCAACTTGTAAAATATGGACCAAACCTTTATTACAACTTCCTAATCTACTTGAATCCTCGCTTTCATGGAGTGGCAAGGTGTCCAGCAACATAGATACTTGTTCCCCCCTGCCACATAGGTTAGGTGCCCTGCACTGCCTTTCCTCTCTCTCATTTTGAACACTAGTCCACCAAGTGAGTGTTGTTCCTCTCAATCTTTCTTTTGCTACTTTTACCTTCTTATCTGCCTCTATGTCTTCAAGATCAAAGTAGTTCTCAAGGGTCTCTATCCACCCTATCACTTCTTCACTATCCATTTTACCCTGGTATATTGACAAATCAATATGGTTTTTCCCACCATTACCTTGTACTGCCTTAATGATTCTCATAAATCTCCTTTCTTTAGGATCATCTGTTGTCTCATGCTCTTGCCTTGCATTACCAACCTCTTCTTCTTCATGGTTCTCTCCATGAATTCTTCCTCTAACCTCTTCTCCTCTAGGTTCTTGCCTTTCCTTTTCTAAGGATTCTATCCTTGAAATAAGCTTCAACCTCTCTCTTCTCATCTATCTTTCTTCCCTCACTCTAGATGCTTCAAGTTCTCTCCTCTCTCTTTTCTCTCTTGCCAACTCTTCTCTCAATTCTTCAAATTCTCTAGCCATTTGATTTTTAGGAGGCATTTTCACAACAAGTTTTCTTCCTTCCCAAGGGCCAACTCTCTGATTCTCTTTCTTTCCTCACCAAGAAATCTCTAGACACCACTTATGTACCTTTCAACTCTAGGACACACAAGGAGGAATTAGACACGCCAAGGCTTCAATAAAGGGACTAGCACACTAAGGATGACAAAGACTCCTATGATGATGAAACCTAAAACTTATCTACTCCCAAAAGACCTTGTTGATGCTTTGATACCATTTGATGTAGAGGATGGAGGATCTAACCACAAACTTGCAAATTCAAGCACAATATAGACCCAACCCCTATGTTTCAATGGTGTTCCCAAATACACACAATGCCACCAAAGACTCCAAACTTGGATTTACATTCACCAAGTGTTCCCTCCACCTCTACACACCTTAAAAAACTTCAACCAACATGTTTCTAATGTTTCCAAACCCACAAATCTTTAGTAGATACAAAACAGACCAGTTTTGCCCTTTACTAGGCTATTCTCTTCTTTGGATCAGCAAACCCTATTTTCTTAATTTTTCTCCCAAAATTTCCAAAACACCAAGAAAATAAACTATCTTTTCAGATAGCCTTTTTTTATTTTTATAACATATCCAAAAATCAGATATCACTCTTTTGGAAAGATTGTATGGAACAGGGTAGTTTGTCTCAGAATTAGGCCTAATTAGAGCACTTTTATAAAGCAAGTACCCTTCAAACTTGCAATATGACTTAATCCTTTTTCATAGTCTCTATTAATGATCTAAATCAAATAATTTTCAACATTATAGGTCTTGGTCACACTCTTAAACACCCAAACTTCAAAACCCTCCTTAAAATGGCTTAAAAACCAGGGCTTGCTTGTTCAAACCCCAAAACTCAATTCTAGAACTTCTCCTTCAGAATTAACCATGCATTTACATATCTAAGATGATATTACCACTCATTCCAATATCATAAAGCACTTACAAAACAAAAGAGTCTTCAAGTTGCTCTTGAAAACCAAGCACTTTCATTCAATTTTCTGAGACAGTCTGTACAAATCTGACCCTCCAGGCCATACAACCACAATTTATAAGTTTCAAGGGATGGTTAGTAACCCCCTCAACCACCTCAAATCAGTTTCATTTGTTAACTCTTCATAAAATTTAAATTATGGAGTTTCCCTCCAAAAAACACATAACTATTACTATTCAAATTTCTAACTATTAAACTATGTTTTTAATGGGCTTATTGAACGTTTTGACTTGTCTAATGACAAGATATGATAATGAAAACCTACATGAACCTATCAAATGAGTCATCTACCATATGAAATCCTAAAATCCTATCTCATGCCCAATTACAACTTTTTTCCACATATGAGTCCAACATTATAACTTTGTATGCTTCCATGAGCCATAATTGGTGCAAGGATTGCCCAATTGAATTCAAGAGATGCTCCATGACCTCTGTAATGCCTTGGATCTTAAATTTTCCCCTGATGAGCATGGGATGCTCCTACATCACTTATCTTCATAAATAAATTCAAAACTAATTTTCGTGATATTAACAACTACTATTTTGTATCTCATAGGAGACTCCTAGTGCACATGAGGTCCAACAGGATAGTTATGTAGATTTGATGACGCGGCCACTCACTCCTGAGGAGGAGCCTACAATAGTAAGTTGTAGTTTGAATTCATGATTAAATATGTTATAAATTTAGCATGCTATGAATTATAATGTTATATTTTAAATTGTAGATTCATCTAACAAAGGTATTTGAACATATACAACCCACAATCAGAAAGGTACCAACATTGCCGAGGGCATATGAGAGGACTCCTGACTGGCGCAGGAGGTCGACAAGAGAGGTATTTATTATAAAATTTTGATAGTATTAATGTCCATTATGGAAAAGATCATTATGCATTTGAGTAATTCAATGTTAGATACATAGAATCATATAAATTTAGTAGTCTAACTTTGGGTTTTCCTTTTTTGTTTATGTAGGATGCATCTGATCCACCTAGTGCAGAAAAGAGGCTGCATTTTGATCATCCACCAGCACCCTAGGATAGTATAGTTTTCATAGGATGCATCATGAGACATTTTGAGATGGAATATGCCACATTGTATACAGAAACATTGATATTATACACATTCTGATGGCATGATTGGCCACATTTTGTATATGGATCTATGTATTTTGATATATATTTGAGTACTTTGTCTATGGATACATGATCTTTGATATATATTTGTGTAAAATTTTGTCTATGGATACATGTATTTTGATATATATATTTTTCATTTATGTGCACAGTGATATACATATTAATTTAGTATCTAGTATTGTTCAATTTATCGTGAATCATGTGTCATGCCCTAAATTTTACTAGTAAAAACACAACAATTTTTTATTTTTTTTGCAGCTTATGAAGTCGCATAAGAAATTATATATTGTAAAACAAGGTTATCATTGAATAGGAGTTCAAGACTCATGTGGATAGTGTCATTCGGCTGTAACATTTTAGTCATAGGTGGTTTTCAAATAGATTGGATGACAGTCTAGTTCAAGTTAGTGTCACAAATCAAATGAGCAAGTTCAAAATACAACACTCATAAATTAGTGAGGTAATTCATATCCTAACAAGCCTCTGATACTAATATTCTATTAGGGTCTGTCGGTTGTATCATATGGACTAGGTCATGATTCTAGCATTTAAGGGAAGGGGATCAGAATTTCCTCATTACCAATGTACACACATTCATTAATCATTACAATATATATTAATGTGACAATTACTATATGGTGTGGAAGTGTAGTATATCTTAATCGATTAAACACACGTATCTAGAGAATTTAGATTTAGTACTCATCACATGAGCACCCTTACTCAAATAAGAAAATGTGCACTTATCTACTACACTATATCGGATCTAACCATTGGAAATTAGAAAAGATATGCCCCAAAGGTAGCTTCAAAGTCTACATGATGGAGAAGGGGCCACTTGCATTGATAGTATCCATCATTCAACACATTAGTTACACAACTTATGGAATAAACAATTTGTTTTATGTGCCAAACGTGTATCATGTGCTTGCATCCATATCTTACTGGTTACAGGTCCTCTCGAAGATTAAACTAATACTGAGTCATTTTCTCCCTCTTTACTCTATTTAGTCATCCTTTTGCATTCTATCAACATTGCTTCCTCACCAAACTAGCACTCACTACAGTTTCCTAAACACAAAAATTACCATTTCAATACATAAATTAAACTCACTCTAACAAAAGACAATTACTAACTATCTAGCTCATCAACTACTAACTAATCTAGCTACATTTCCATGCTTTTACATTTACTATTTTAATTACTATAATTACTATACTATTACATTTACTTTTTACATTATTACATCTAATTATTCACCATAAGCTCACTTTCTCACTATCAATATTATTATTATCAAAGCATGTTAAGATTCAAAGTAGTTTCATAGTACAAATTAGTAAGCACATAAAATGAGGAACTCTTAGTAAGTCTAAGGGCCAATTCAAAGTATTTAACTCAATAATAATTCATGATCTATATTTAAACACATCCTACTACACCATCGTATTGAGTGTGTCAATTTAAATTTGTTAGATGAATTGTTTATGCAAGGATTAGGTGCAAGCGTATAAATAAGGTTTGTATATAACATAGCTTATCATTCTGACATATATTTATTCATCATTTCATGCAACTAATGTAGTAAAATGTGGTGTACATGAATCATATTATCAGCAATTATACATAGGATACATGAGCTGACGAGCTACCTCTAATGACATGCCTATTGACCCTTATTACATACTAGCTAACTAATGCTTTATTCCTACACTAAATTTTCAAATTAGTATTTATATTCTATCAACTTTGATATTCTACTAATATCTTTAATTGAATCCACAACATTCATTATCTAACTAGCATTCCCTCAAGCCAAATATAAAATTCACTTGACATTAAATCCAACATCTACACAGGTTTGTCATGCATTCAATTCTATCTAGTAACTCTTATCTCTCAATGTGCTTTATTGACTAGATAAAACTAGATTTGAGTTATTATTTTAATCCATCATCCATCCTTATCCTTGATTCTCCAATCCCATCATTTCGACAACTTACTTCATATTAACCCTATTATATGTACATCCAACTATCCTAATTTACAATCTTAACACTAATTTAATTAAACCCTCCATACTTAACATCATGTTCAATTATATATGCATTTTCATAAAATTATTTATTTCATTTAATTTATTTTCCTATATTGAGCTTTTCCATTACAATATGGTTTAATTGTTACATGTTTCTAAATGAGCCCCTTGATATAAACATTACCCTTAAACTAAGCTCAAATACACTAAGTGTCATTATCCTCTATTCAAGACTTGAAATGATTAAATAATTATCTGATAAAAATAAAAATAAATCTAAAGGGTGAATCTCCTATCTATCCTAAATCATCATCATTCCCTAACTCTTACCAAGGCCACATTTCCTCCTACACATGGTCCCCACAAGGTCCCACGTGGGTCATGTGCAGAATTTTGACTAATCCAAGCCTTAGGACATCTTTTTCTCATTCCTCCAATCAATAATCCTAATCTGAACAAGTCATATTAAATGTCAACTTGACATTCTCCTAAGTACAAATCCCTTGGGATTGCTATCCCACTCCCCCTTAATTTCAAGTCGACTACCTATGCTTGGGAACACGTGACCACTGCTGCAAGAAATTTCAAGTTGACTACCTATGCTTGGGAACACATGACCACTACTACAAGGAGGGGACGACTAGTGCATAAGACAAGGATGTGACCTAAACCCTTTCTCCTATGCACCCAAGTATATTAATGGGGATGAAACCCCTTTTCAAGGAGGCAAGCTCAAGGATAAATTTTTTGACATGACATGTCAAAATGAATGTCAGATTTAACAATACACCTTGGGGAGTGGAGAAAACTTTTTGCATTATGATGGCTTAGGAAATGTTGGGGGCTACTCTAGAAGGGCGGTCAAGATCAATCTTGGCTTTTATTTTATTTTTGAGTTAAATATTTAAATTTGTCATATTCTCTAACATGCACACTAATATGCCTTTGTTTATTTAATTACTAATTCATTATTTAACTGTTGGATGTGACTTAGAGGTCACAAGATTGTAATGTGTACCATTTTGTCACTTAGGAAATATATTAGTCTAGGACACTCATTAGTCTCTATATGCTATTATTATTTTTATTTTTATTGGAT
This sequence comes from Cupressus sempervirens, assembly GCA_028749045.1. Taxonomy (NCBI): domain Eukaryota; kingdom Viridiplantae; phylum Streptophyta; class Pinopsida; order Cupressales; family Cupressaceae; genus Cupressus; species Cupressus sempervirens. The sequence continues at coordinate 245,066,450 of CM053784.1, forward strand.
AGCAGTCTAGAATCTAGGAATATTCTTTAATATTTTATTGCTCTGTATTAAGGAAGGGATTTATTTTCCTTTACCATACATTTTCCAAAGAGGAAAATGCATGTCTATAGCAATGTATCTCATAGATTTTATTATGTCTTCTCTTACAAAAAACTTCATTTTGTTATATCATGAAATTAATTTGATGATTTCCTTGCTTAGAATTGCATTAAGCTTGGTAATTAAAATCAATGTTATCCATGCATGCGATATGAACATAAAATTTTCCTTCCAAATTATTGAGTGCACAACAAGATATTAAGCAATCTACTAAGTTTTAAATTTATACAATCAATGGTATCACATAACATCTATGGATTGTTATTATCAACTAGTCATTTACAATACCACAAGGAGAAAACTTTCTTTCACATTTTCAAATGATAACAATGATGTCAAAGAAAATCTATGACTCATACCAATTCTTTCATAAAAATATAAACTCCAAATGAAACATGCATATACAACCTTATCAATTATTTTCTCTACACGTACATTAGGTAACAATGATACAATCTCCTTCCATCACAATGGGGCAACATAAGGGACTTTTCAAAATCATAAGGAACATGAACATTGAAAGATATGGACAATGAGTCACAATACAACAAGATTCACAATGGTGTCACACTAATCTACATGGAATGAACACCATTCAAGCACTCACATGAATGCTACTCCACAATGCAATGCAATGCATACTCCATTGATAAACTCCACACTTGCATTTTGCTTAACCATGCTAAAAGAAAGAAATGGAAAAGAAGCAAGTTTGAGATACCAACCTTGGTCCAAGCTAGGGTAAGGATAGTTGTAGTAGAGCTCCCCTAATCTCCCTCCAAAACCTAACTGTCTCTAAAATTAGAGAGTGGGCAAACACCCCACTAGTTTGGCCAAGACCCTCTAATAAAGCCTTCCCACTAACTTATTTTAGCAAAAACACTAAGCCACTCCATCCTTACAAACTTGTCTCCTCTAATGGTTCATTGATAGCCCTCATGAGCTCTAAGCTATGACCCTCGAAGGATTGACCTTAAAATGCACTTAGAGCACCTTGGAGACTCCTCGGTACAGGGTGGCTACAAATGATGGATGGTCTTCGTGGCCAGAAAAAGGGTGTGACTAGGGTTCACCTACCCATTTGAAGCTAATGGCACTGACAATATGATGCTAAGATCAACAGTTTCAAAGTTACACTGTGGTGCACCTATGAACTGAGGCACACTGTGAGTTTTGGCATCGAGCAAGATCACTGTGCTGAATCCAAATGAAATGTGATCTCTCAAAAATGAGATAGGTTATTTTAAGCCTCAATATCATAGTCCTGTAGCATTTGATAGTTCATTGATAGCCCTCACGAGCTCTAAGTTATGACCGTCGAAAGATCGAACTCAAAATGCACTTAGAGAACCTTGGGGACTCCTCGGTACGGGGTAGTCGCAAATGATGGATGGTCTTGGTGGCCAGAACAAGGGTGCGACTAGGGTTCACCCACCCATTTGGAGCTAATGGCACTGACGATTCGATGCCAAGATCAATAGTTTCAAAGTTATGCTGTGGTGCACCTATGAACTGAGGCACACAGTGAGTTTTGGCATCAAGCGAGATAGCTGTGCCAAATCCAAATAGAATGTGATCTCTCAAAAATGAGATAGTTTATTTTAGGCCTCAACATTAGCATCCTATAGTATTCGATAGTTTATTGATAGCCCTCACGAGCTTCGAGTTATGACCCTCAGAAGATCAACCTCAAAATGCACTTAGAGAACCTTGGGGACTCCTCGGTACGAGGTGGCCACGGATGATAGAGGGTCTCCATGGTTGGAACAAGGGTGTCACTACGGTTCACCCACCCACTCGGAGCTAATGGCACTGACTTGTAGCCCTTAAGAGTTAGATTTTGAAAAGTTGTCAAGAAAGGTTGACCCCTTTGACTTGTATCATGAAAGGTTGCTTTGTGCCTTGCTTGATTGTTTGAAGACTACTCCATGTGTCACTATCTTTCTTGGAAAAAAAATTGCTTTTGAACATCAAGCTTGCAATATTATCAATTATTGTCAAACTTTTCCAACCAAGTCAAAACGTCAAGTGCAAATATTTGTTTACATTTTTTGCTAAGGGGAGTGTCATAAATTGACTTTGATTTTCTATGTCTGTAGTGCTTGAACATGCTTAAAATGGCTCTTTGGTCTTAGAGCTATTGCTATTTTCTAACTTCATGGTCTATGATATGCATACTAAGAATTTCTTTCACTAAATGGTTTCCTTGATCTATTGACTACATTTAAATTTGTTCACTTGTCATCTCTCTTTCTTTATCTACATTGCTATTTGGGATTTTTTCATAGCTCTTGACTTGAGTCACTAGTGTTGTAACCTGCTTGGAAAATTTGTTTGACAAGTCACTCATTCATTTCTACCTCTCTTTGACATGTGAACACTCTACCTCTCTAGTTTGGACATCAAGTTATTTTGTGTCACCTTATTAGCTTCCTCTAGTCTCCTTCATGCTTTATTATCTATCTATCACTATGGTATTCAAACCTTGTGCTACCAAACCTCAACCAAATCTAGATGATCATGATATCCTCCATGCCACTAAAGAGTTTCAAGATCCATATGTTCAATACAAAGAGCTAGAAGAGACAAATAATTTTTCTTACCTTCATCTCTCTAAGCACATGATAGAAATCAATTCTAAACTTGAGAAAAGGTTAGAGGAGAATATTGCATTCTTAAATTAATCTCCCTTAAGACCTTTACATACACATGGGTCATCTTCTTCAAGGTCTACATATTCTACGCCAAGACATCAAATATCTTCATCTTCTAGATCTAAAGACCTCTTTAGAGAACAAGCAAGTGATACCTCTTTTGAGCCTATGCAAAAATTTCATTATGGACCTATCTTTGACCAAGATAGTGATGAAGACATGGATGCATTCTATTCACTTAAGAAACAAAAAAATTATCATGCAAAAATTTTTGAGAGAACTTTTACTCCATTGGAAGATTCTCATGATAACATCTTGCAAACACTTCTTGATAATGAATCCATCACATTACTAGACAACTCTAGACCTTATGAACCCAAAATCAAACCTCCATGGTGGAGAAATTATCATTATTGCCACTTCCATGGAAGGAAATTTCATAAACTTAAAGATTCCATAGTGTTGAAACATAAAATCGAAGATCTCATTTATGATGGGATTGTTGATACCTCTAATGACTCATGTGTCACAAGATCATGCTGATGAACCTATGTCAAGTGATGATTTCCTTGACACCTTCACTTCTTATAACACTAATGAACCTCCTAAAGTGCCAAAGCTTTCAAAAATGCCTCCACCAAACAAAGAACCTAATTCTTTCCATATAGACCATGCGTACCCTCAAGGGCTACAACTAAAAGAAAATCAAGCTAACCTTCAATTATCTGCAAACCTTTTCCATGCTACTAAGACTAAAGATCCTCAACATTCATGCAATACTATGATTACTATTCCCACTTTAGCTAATCTTGCATTATTGCTTTAAGATTCTATCATGCACACCTCACATTTTCCCTTGTCCTTAGAAGGTGCTCCATATCAAGATGACTCTCAAAAGGAAAAATATATAAATAAAGATCAAGATCAAACACTTTTTCATCTCATCCAAAATTTCACCTCTCTATATCATGTGTGTTACCCACCTCCTACATATGATGAGGATACCATTTCCAATACCTCCATTGAGCTTACTGAAACTTATGGGAAAAGTGATCTTTCTATGCTATTTAAAGAAATATGTCAAGATAAAAGTGTCCCCTTGTGTTCTACTTCTCCATATCCACTTCAAAACTATGCTCAAGATTCAAACACTCCTATAAAAGGTCTTTCTCCTATAAAAGGTACTCATGAGTCTATTGATGACTTTGGTCATGCTACTCACTCTAAAGATGTTGATATCCCTAGTCACTATCCCTTTGCATTTCGTAATTCTATCCTTGGTCCTTATCCATCTAATCTAAAGTCTTCAAACCTTCTCCTACACTTTCTACTTCTAGCTATCCAAAGTCTCTCTTGAAAGACTTTAATATTGAACATAAATCTAAGTTGACATTCAATATTCCAAAGGCTTCCACTCCATTTTCTTCCAAACATCTTTCTCAAAGGCTTACAAATATTCCACTCAATATTCTTCTAACATTGTCCTACCAGCTCATACATCTAAACCTTGATCCATTTCCTCCATGATTCCTCCATCATTCAGAAACCCTCCAAGGTGTGTGTAAATGTTGATCTTCCCCACTTTGTCACCTACCCGTATGCAATGTTTTCAAAGCTACACTTACCAACTATCCATACTCATACAATCCTTACAAGGAATGAACTCTTATCCTACTATCATCTCACTTCCTTCACCCTATCAACATCATTGAGCATACTTATCTATGGTCTTGGATTATCATAACTTATCTTTCCTTTAGGAACACTATCTAAATTGAAAATAGTTGACCTATTTCTAAATTTTAAAAAAAAAATAGAAAAGAAGATAAAAAATGTGCCTTGGTGAGAACCATTATCTTATCCATGAGATTCCCTATTTTACTTTCTCATTCACTCATAGCCTTCATATCCAACTTCATATCATGTCATTATGCATGTGCTATCTTGCTTATTGGCCTTAATTGCGTATCCTACATGCTATCTTCTTTCATGGATTTCATGGCTTATCCCAAATGTACTTCATACAACTTTTCAATATGAAAGTCTTTCAAAACATTATACAATATTATGACTCTTTATGCTTTCAAATGCTATGATTGGTTGCAAAATGGAAGAAATTGGGTATTCTAATTGTTCATCCATACTTTCAAGATTTTTCTTATTTGATTAGTTTGATAAAAAATAGTTTTAATAATCATAATGTCAGCTTTATGTCAAATAAGAAAAAAACCAAATTTGTAATAAGATATCCGCATGCAATTATCTTTCATATAGTTATAAATGCTCTTAAAATTGTCCTTATAGCCTTGTATCACATGCAAATATGATTTGCAAGAACTTGTTCAATATCTTCCTCTTATAATTCCTTACAAAGAACCTACCAAAATACAAAAACCATATACAAAAAAAGTACACATTTTACATCATAATACATCATAAATTTTAGAAATTCTCCCCAATACCACCCCCCTCCAACTCTTCGTGATGTACCTACATTCCAATATCATAAAAAAATTAGTAACTTATTGTATTAAACAAGATAATCATCAATTCATTAAATCATTATGAAGAAAATAACATAAGAAGTATATATACCTAGTCGAGTATTTCAATAGGGTCCTCTCTCTATTTTAGGGTGTCCAACAGGCTTCATGATCAGCATTAGCAATAGTAAAAAGGTTCTTTTACTTTTGGTCTTCCTTGATGCTTCAATAACTTTACATTTGTTGCTATAATAAGATGTGAATATATGAGAATTACTTTGTGCTTCTGATAGTCTTCGAATGTAGGAATTCTGTTCCTTCTAAGCATGTATGTTTGCAGCCATGTTCCAGCAACAACCACTGAACTAGTAGGATATTTGAATCCATCATCATCTGTGATCGGTTGTGCAAGTTTTTATTTGCCTCTTACACAATGTGCTAACCAATAATTGGATTTCTCATCATTCCCCTGTGGTGCAACCAATGCAAAGACATGTCTTGGTTGAAGTAGATCTGATAGATGGTTATGCTCAAGTGAACTTTCCATGTCATCATTTTTGATAGAGGGTATGATAGACAATGGAGTAAGATAATGTGGAGCCCATGTGTCCACCCAATCACTTGACTCACAGTGATCCCAATCACACTAAAAATAAGTCCGACAAAAATAAGCTAGTTGTCGTGTCTAAATGGTCCATGTACTAGAATCAAAGCTTTGAAATGAATGCATTTTTGATGAGTCTCTCACTATAGCACAATCTGATCTATCACCTATGGACCCTTCCTCAACCAACCAAAAGAACTTGCGTACCACTGAATCAAGAGTCCCCCCTGTGATAATGCTAAACTACACCAATCAACAATGCTACGAGCATCAAGAAGCTCTGTTGTTGAAATCTTCAGTTGCTCCTTAACTAGAGCTCTCTTCACACATGCCCCTGCTCCATCATATTCCCCTTTTCCATGGCCGGACTCAAATAAACTCCAAATATGAGGCACCCCTCTCTCTACATGCATCCTACACAACCAATAAAACATGTGAGCATTTTTGAATTGACCTGTACAGTTATTTGACCCAATGATATGTCTATCCATAGCAATTGCATGCTCATGTAAGAAATCAAAAAAATTCTCAAAATAATATTGCACAAATTCATGAGAGTGAGATCTATCATCACTCATAAAAAATGATACTCTGTAATAATCTTTTGATTATCTTCCGCACTATCAGGGGCATGTCTATATGTTATGTGAACAAAAATTGCAATCTGAATGGAGTTGTAATACTGAGATTGTGTCTCATTTTGAAGTTGCAATGTGTAGTTCTCAGCAAAATCAACAATTGATATAATAGTGCCAATGGTAAAAGTCTCCTTACATGTTCTAAATCATTGATCCAACCACTGAGACCTGTGACTATGTCTTGCATACTTGTAAAAAAGATTTGCCTTGAAATCTGAAATAAAATTAGCCACACTGATATCTTTTCCAACCAATTCACATCTAGAGCTCTCACTCCCACTCTTCAATGTGTATTTCACCATTTCATATACCCTTTTTTTCAGTATTATCTTTCCAAGATCTTGTTCGCACCCCTCATGGAAACATGTGCCAAACTTGGATAAGCCACCACATTCTAAACACTTCTCATTTAAGCAAGAATTTCTATAAAAGGAACAACCATCAACTCTATGACATAAGAGTTGATCTAGCAAGTGTCTTGATAATTTTGGAAGCCCACTAGCCCCACAATCCTCCAACATTTCTTTACTATGCAAAGTAGAACAGATGGACCATAATAGTTCATGGTGCATAGAAAACTCAACATGATATTTGCAACATGTATTTCAAATTTTGAGTGGCACACAATAAAATGGCTTCAAAGATTCAAAAGCCCTTTGTGATATATGAAGACTTGGATGACTCTCTCTAAATTGTTTGAACAACATAGTTTGACTTACCTCTAAGTGGTGTTCAGGATGTGGAGTGCGGTCTCTGATGCCAATTCTCAACTTTAAGACATCTTTAGGATTGGGTGATACTTGTGAGTTAGAGTGCCAAAATTGTGTAATTTCTTCCTTCACATTGTCGGATAGCTTCTTATCAAAATGTGGAAGTCTCCCACCAAATGCCCATGTTTCATTTTGAAGAGGATCATCAATTTTCTCTCGTCGACTAAGTGCTCTTCTTAAAGTAGTATGATTTAGATTCAAATCAATACAAGTTTGTCTCATATATCTACCCTTTTTCAAATGATGACTTACCAAAGAGGTTGTAATGACCCTTCGAGAAGCTCTATTATCCTTCTCTCTGCTATTTTTTCCAATGCTATTGAGAGCATTGAAAAGATTCTTCACGATAATGACATTTTTTTCCAACTTTTTATTGACATGAATCTTACATTTGAAAAGCATAGGTCTCATCTTTTGCATCTTTAATAAGTGCATGAAAAGCTGACATTGCTCTACCACTATCTTGTTGCTAGAAAAAATTTGATATAGTCTTGAAGCCCATAATTAAATGGTTCTTTCTGATTTTTTTCCTTCCAAACTAGTAATAATCATTTAATCTATTTCAATTATTGATTTTGGTGTTTTAGAACCTTCATGTCGATTATAATTAGGAGATATGTAAGGTTCTTGTGCATTAGGTTCCTATGCATTGTCATCTTCGACATGGTCAATTATGCAATTTGGATTATGACTTGGTGGCATTTCTTCTTCAAAATTTTCATTCTCCAAATTTTCAATTTCGGCATTATCATTTTCAATAGGTACATTTTCATTCCCCAACTGTACATTTTCATTATCTGACTCTATGATTTCACCTTCGATTAATTCATCATCAACTTGACTAATATTTAGCATACTTTGTCTTTTTTTCGGTGTTTCATTTTGTCCCTTTTCCTATATGCTGCAATGTCTTCATTGTATATCTTCCTTTTGCATTTATCCTTTTGAGGACTGTTGCTCCCCATTCAGATGACAAATTCAAACACCTAAGGTTATATTTTCAAAATTTTATTGATTAGTTGGGCCCCAAAACGTGACTTTTCCAAAACTCGTGAAAATAGAAGTGAAAAAGTGATGTTGTCGAGTCTGTAGGGACAAAGAATTATTGAGAATTGGTGCCAATAAAATCGGATATCTGATTCAGGATCGAATATCCGTTTTGAAATCGGATATCTGATTATGTAACATAAATTTTTGGAGGGAAAACTTGCTATAATTTCCCTCCTTTTCCATAATTATATTAATATTATGAAAATCATTGGAGAGAAATTGACTTTGGTTTATTGCTAAGCTAATAGTATAATAATATTAATATATAATAGTATCAATAGTATTAATATAGCTATAGTATCAATATTATTATTATACCCATAATAGTATTAATATTATTACTATAGATATAATAGTGTAAATATTTAGTGTTTATTTATATTATTATTATTATTATAGCTATAATAGTATTATTGTTATTACTATAGATATAATAATAATAATAATTAATGTTTATTTATATTACTATTATTATTATCATAAAATAGTATAAATAGTATATATATATCCTTTCATTTTTTAACCCATATACATACGAATGATTCGAATATGTCCCTATGGGTCCTAGGACTCTTAGGGACATATGTCGTCAATTAATGGGTCAAAGGGGGTCATAAGTCACCCTATGACCCCCTTTGACCCATATGAACGATTCAAATATGTCCTTATGGGTCTTAGGACCCCTAAGGACATATGTCATCGTTTAATGGGTCAAAAGGGATCATAGGTCACTCTATGACCCCCTTTGACCCATAGGAACGATTCAGATATGTCACTAGGGGTCCTAGGACCCCTAAGGACATATGTCATCATTTAATGGGTCAAAAGGGGTCATAAGTCATCCTATGACCCCCTTTGACCCATATGGCCCATTTGAATATATCACTAAGGGTCCTAGGACCCCTAGGGACATATGTCGTTGATTAATGGGTCAAAGGGGGTCATAGGTCACCTTATGACCCTCTTTGACCCATAGGAATGATTCGAATATGTCCCTAAGGGTCCTAGGACCCCTAGGGACATATGTCATAGTTTAATGGGTCAAAGGGGGTCATAGGACACCCTATGAATCCCTTTGACCTATATGAACAATTCGAATATGTCCTTATGGGTCCTAGGACCCCTAGGGACATATGTTGTTGTTTAATGGGTCAAAGGGGGTCATAAGTCACCCTATGACCCACTTTGACTCATATGAACGATTCAAAAATGTCCCTATGGGTCCTAGGACCCCTAGGGACATATGTCGTCATTTAATGGGTCAGAGGGGGTCATACGTCACCCTATGACCCCCTTTGACACATATGAATGGTTCGAATATGTCCGTAGGGGTCCTAGGACCCCCAGGGACATATGTCATCGTTTAATGGGTCAAAGGGAGTCATAGGTCACCCTATCACCCCCTTTGACCCATATGAATGATTTGAATATGTCTTTAGGGGTACTAGAACCCCTAAAGACATATGTTATCATTATATGGGTCAAAGAGGGTCATAAGTCACCCTATGACCCCCTTTCACCCATATGGCCCATTCGAATATGTCCTTAGGGGTCACAGGACCCCTAGGGACATATGTCATCGATTAATGGGTTAAAGGGTGTCATAGGTCACCCTATGACCCCCTTTGACCCATAAGAATGATTCGAATATGTCCCTAGGGGTCCTAGGACCCCTAGGGACATATGTTATCATTTAATGAGTCAAAGGGGGTCATAGGGTGACCTATGACCCCCTTTGACCCATATGAACTATTCGAATATGTCCTTATTGGTCCTAGGACCCCTAGGGACACATGTTGTTGTTTAATGGGTCAAAGGGGGTGATAGGTCACTCTATGACCCCTTTGACCCAAAGGAATGATTTGAATATGTCACCCTATGACCCCCTTTGACCCATATGAATGACTCGAATATGTCCTTATGGGTCTTAGGACCCCTAGGAACATATGTCATCGTTTAATGGGTCAAAGGGGGTCATAGGTCACCCTATGACCCCCTTTGACCGATATGAACGATAGGACATATGTCGTCATTTAATGGGTCAAAGGGGGTGATAGGTCACCCTATGACCCCCTTTGACCCATAAGAACGATTCGAATATGTCCCTAGGGGTCCTAGGACCCCTAGGGACATATGTCGTCATTTAATGGGTCAAACCCTTTAACCCATATAAACAATTCGAATATGTCCCTATGTGTCTTAGGACCCCTATGGACATATGTCGTCATTTATGGGTCATAGGTCATCCTATGACCCCCTTTAACCCATATAAACGATTCGAATATGTCCCTAGTGAACCTAGGACCCCTAGGGACATATGTCATCGTTTAATGGGTCAAAGGGAGTCATAAGTCACCCTATGACCCCCTTTGACCAATTTGAACAATTCGAATATGTCCTTAGGGGTCCTATGATCCCTAGGGACATATGTCGTCATTTAATGGGTCAAAGGGGATCATAGGTCACCCTATGACCCCTTTTGACCCATATGAACACTTCGAATATGTCTCTATGGATCCTAGGACCTCCAGGGACATATGTCATTGTTTAATGAGTCAAAGGGGGTCATCGGTCACCCTATGACCCCCTTTGACTCATATAAATGATTCGAATATGTCCTTAGGGGTCCTAGGACCCCTAGAGACATATGTCGTCATTTAATAGGTCAAAGGAGGTCATAGGTCATCCTATGACCCCCTTTGACCCATATGAACGATTTGAATATGTCCCTATGGGTCCTACGACCCCTAAGGACATATGTCATCATTTAATGGGTCAAAGGGGGTGATAGGTCACCCTATGACCCCCTTTGACCCATAGGAACGATTCGAATATGACCCCCTTTGACCCATATGAACGATTCGAATATGTCCCTAGGAGTCCTAGGACCCCTAGGGACATATATCATCATTTAATGAGTCAAACGGGATCATAGGTCATGCTATGACTCCCTTTGACCCTTATGAACAATTCAAATATGTCCTTATGGGTCCTAGAACCCCTAGGGACATATGTAGTTATTTAATGGGTCAAAGGGGGTCATAGGTCACCCTATGACCCCCTTTGATTCATAAGAACGATTCAAATATGTCCCTAAGGGTCCTAGGACCCCTAGGGACATATGTCATCGTTTAATGGGTCAAAGGGGGTCATAGGTCACCCTATAACTCCCTTTGACTCATATGAATGATTTGAATATGTCCCTATGTGTCCTAGGACCCCTAGGGACATATGTCATCGTTTAATGGGTCAAAGGGGGTCACAGGTCACCCTATGACCCGCTTTGACCCATATGAATGATTCGAATATGTCGCTCGGGGCCGTAGGACCCCTAGAGACATATTTTATCGTTTATTGGGTCAAAAGGGGTCATAGGTCACCCTATGACCTCCTTTGACCCATGTGGCCCATTCGAATATGTCCCTAGGGGTCTTAGGACCCCTAGGGACATATGTTGTCATTTAATGGGTTAAACGGGGTCATAGGTCACCCTATGTCTCCCTTTGACCGATATGAATGATTCAAATATGTCCTTAGGGGTCCCATGACCCCTAGGGACGTATGTTATTGTTTAATGGGTCAAAAAGAGTCATAGGTCACCCTATGACCCCCTTTGACCCATAGGAACGATTCGAATATGTCCCTAGGATTCCTAAGAGCCCTAGGGACATATGTCATTGTTTAATGGGTCACATGGGGTCATAGGTCACCCTATGACCACCTTTGACTCATATGAATGATTTGAATATGTCTTTAGGGGTACTAGAACTTCTAGGGACATATGTCATCATTTAATGAGTCAAAGGGGGTCATAAGTCACCTTATGACCCCCTTTGACCCATATGGCCCATTCGAATATGTCCCTAGGGGTCCTAGGACCACTAGGGACATATGTCATCATTTAATGGGTCAAAGGAGGTCATAAGTCACCCTATGACCCCCTTTGACCAATTTGAACAATTTAAATATGTCCTTAAGGGTCGTATGACCCCTAGGGATATATGTTGTCGTTTAATGGGTCTAAGGGAGTCATAGGTCACCCTATGAGCCCTTTTGACTCATATTAACAATTTGAATATGTCCCTAGGGGTTCTAGGACCCCTAGAGACATATGTCATCGTTTAATGGGTCAAAGAGGGTCATAGGGCACCCTATGACCCCCTTTGACCCATATGAACGATTCAAATATGTCTTTAGGGGTCCCAGGACCCCTAAGGACATATGTCATCATTTAATGGGTCAAAGGGGGTCATAGGTAACCCTATGACCCCCTTTGACCCATATGAACAATTTGAATATATTTCTAGGGGTTATAAGACCCCTAGTGACATATGTTATCGTTTAATGGGTCAAAGGGGGTCATATGTCACCCTATGACCCCCTTTGACCTATATGAACAATTCGAATATGTCCTTAGGGGTTCTAGGACCCCTAAAAACACATGTCATCGTTTAATGGGTCAAAGGTGGTCATAGGCCACCTATGACCCCCTTGACCCATATGAACGATTTGAATATGTCCCTAGGGGTCCTAGGACCCCTAGAGACATATTTGAATCATTCATATGGGTCAAAGGGGGTCATAGGTCACCTTATGAGCCCGTTTGACCCATATGAACAATTTGAAATGTCCCTAGGGGTTCTAAGACCCCTAGAGAGATATATCATCATTTAATGGGTCAAAGGGGTCCCCTTGACCCATATGAACGAATATGTTTTTAGGGGTCCGAGGACCCCTAGCAACATATGTCATTGTTTAATGAGTCAAAGAGTGTCATAGGTCACCCTATGACTCTTCTTGACCCATATTACTCATTTAAATATGTCCCTATGGGTTCTAAGACCCCTAGAGACATATGTCATCGTTTAATGGGTCAAAGAGAGTCATAGGTCACCCTATGACCCCCTTTTACCCACATTACCCATTCAAAAATGTCCCTAGGGGTCCTAGGACCCCTAGGGACATATGTCGTCATTTAATGGGTCAAAGGGACCTATGACCCCCTTTAACCCATATTGCCCATTCGATTATGTCCCTAGGGGTTCTAGCACCCCTAGAGACATATGTCGTCGTTTAATGGGTCAAATGGGGTCATAAGTCACCCTATGACCTCCTTTGACCCATATGAACGATTCAAATATGTCCCTCGGGGTCCTAGGACCTGTAGGGACATATATCATCATTTAATAAGTGAAAAGGGTCATAGGTCACCCTATGACCCCCTTTGACCCATATTAACCATTGTAATATGTCCCTAGGGCTCCTAGGACCCCTAAGGACATATGTCATCGTTTAATGCATCAAAGGGGGTCAATGGTTGACCTATGACCCCCTTTGAATCATATATATTAAATATGTATACATATTTAATATAATAGATATGTATATTATTAACATATATAATATACCTATGATGTTATTATATATATTAATAACATATATATATGTATTACTTTATTATATTTAATGAAAATATTATGTTATTATATATATATATATTAATAACATACATATTAATATATATAATTATAATACATATTATATATTTATATTTAATATATTACGTTATTATATATATATTTATAACATACATATTAATATTATAATATATAATATGTATTATATATATATATAAATTACGTTATTATATTTAGTAAAAATAATAATAATATAAATTATATTTATAGATTGTAATAAGATTAACATAATATATTATTATATATTGCTAGATTATATTTTATATCTTTACATTATGTTTATATATATATATATATATATATATATATATATATATATATATATATATATATATATATATATATATATATATATATATATATATATATATATATATATATATATAATGTAGTAAAATACGTCTTTACATAGTAATATAAGTGAAATAATTTATAAATAATAAGCTATGATGTTTAAACCCAATTTTTCCTCCAAAATGGGTTGGGATTTTGAATTTGCCAATCGCAACATATCAGATATCGAATTTATAATCAGTTATCCAATTAGGAATCGAATATCCGATTAGGCTTGGTATTTACCAAGCCTACTCGGTCAACCCAAAAGACATGTTTTAAGAGGGTTTTAGTGATACTCAGACTTCGGGTAGCTGTCTGACAATGTTATTTTGATCGAAATTGAATAAAACAAAAAAGGTTTTTTAATATTGCTCTCTAGATTCCATCAATATAATTTTTGTCAAATTCTGAGTTCGATAAGTATTTATTAGTTAATTATCAATGTAGATAATTGTAAAGTATTGATTGACATACAGATTAAAAAATAGCTATAACTTTCAAACGGTATAACATTTTTTAAATCTAAAAATTGCGTCACATTCTATACTTCGGCTAGTATAAGAAAAAAATAAAAATTAAATTTGGTAAAATTTTCTATTAGTTAGGGTGGTCAGACATGAGACTTTTTTTTTCTGAAAACGTTTTGGTAGAAAATTCATATTTAATTATTTATTTGGAATAAAAATATCAAAAAATATGCGTCACATCTGGGCATGAGTCTACTTTTCATATCTATAATTATATTAAAAAAATATTATGATTTGATTTTGATTAAGGTGGTCAGACATACACCTACTTTTTATTTTTGCCCTGAAATTTTCTTAGTACTGCATTAAAATTCAAACTTTTGACCAATTAATTATTTTTTTCTCCTTATAAGGCCTAGTAGTTTAGAAACTACATTCAATTTCTTACAGATTATTTTCTTACAACTTTTTGATATAAAGTACATAACCACTTCAAAATTATGTGTCAAGTTGACATAAACTTGATTTGCTGATTTTTCATTGCCACTTAAGGCCATAGTTTGGTACACCATGATCCTGCACATACCCACTAATAAAAAATATATACAAAATAAAAAATAAAAACCATTTAACTCTATATTTGAACTTGGTAAGAAAAATAGATTGTGATAATTAATATTGATTAGAGATTCATTTTTGTAAAGTTGTGTGAGGTAGAAGATAAAATGATTTTATTTTTTTTAAATCCAATCAACTTGTCACAAATGCGTGAAAAAGATAAAGTTTTAATTAATGCATTCATTAATGCATGATAAAGTTGAAATATTTGTATTTTTGTTGAAGAAAATGAATTTTCTCCCTACCAAAAGTAGTATGGTCCAATAGAATGAATGAAAAATGTGAAAAAGATATAAACATTTGAAGTTCATTTTTATCTTTTAAATTTTATGAGTTGATTGGTCATTTGAATTAAAAAAGTGAACTGAATGAAAGCATTAGTATCCATGGCAAGAACTAACAATTATCATTTCAAAAATTCTAGTGTAGAGACTCTCAAACTGTGATTAGAATAGAAATACAAAGTAAACATCAAAATATTAAACCTATTGGATACAAAATAGTAATCAATATATAATCCATAGAACTAAAATTTTCTTCAATCTTAGTTGAATAGAAATCTGATTTTTTTATAAGGTGAATCCATGATGTTTCATTTCTCTTCTTGTTTCATTTTTCCCAATTTTTCATCTTCCACTTCCCCCAATTTATGCATGCATCTTTTGGGCATGCTTTTCACTTTGCCTATTACTCAATATCTATTTGAATAGTTATCGCTTATTAAGTCAATGGGAAGTAGAGGAGGAATGAATGGACATAAATAATTAAACTCTATCTTCTAAGTGGCATTATCTGACCATAATATTATTCATTAATTTGAAATCTATACCATAGTTGTGAGTTTTTTTTTATGTGGGCCTATTATTTATGGAATTATTTTATTATTTTTTGAATTATTTTTATTTTATGATTTTTTTGTTTGTAACTACTCACATTTCTTTTTTATTGATGGAGAACTATTTTGGCATATTCTAGTGCTTGGATTGAGATTTGTGATATTGTTGTATAGAATTCTTTTTGGCATAACAAGTGAAAATCTAAAGGAATATATTTTTATATTGGTTAATGTTGACACAAAAGTCTCTGCCCTTTCTTAAGGTATTACCCTTAAGCGACCTCATGTAACATGGAAATAACCTCCAAGTATGGGAGTTGCACTTTGAGGTTGAATCTCTAGAGAAGGTCAAATTTCTTACAATTACAATGCACATAAACTACAACTTTGAAGGAAAACAGAAAAGGAGATCTAAAATTAAAATGTTGAAAAGGAAAGGTGATGCACCAGATTGAAACACAATTACTAACTCTTCTTAAAACTATACTACACATAAATGAAAACCCAAATACACAATTCAATTTCTAATCTATTTCCAAGAAATCACATGTAGGTTTTAAAGTGATAAAATTCTAAAAGGAAAGATAATTTTCACCATGCACCAATTGCCAACTGAATAAACACAACATACAAATTGAGAAAATAGAAAAGAAACATTCAGTACAAGGCACATACATGCACTAGATAGCCAATGACAAGAAAAGGTAAGGAACAAAGATTTCATTAATGGAGGGAAAAAGGAATACAATTTTAGAGCATGATGTTGCTACAACATGAACTAGAGAAAAACCTAGAAAATATGTAAAAATCTAATTTTTAAAGATTTCAAGCATAACTCTGAGACATCAATGTAGTTTTAAACTCCCACTAATTAGAGTTAAGTTATAGATTGCAAATCAAGAAAGAAATTTGATAAAATTTGATTTTATGTGTACATTTGATCATGAAGTGATAGGAAACATCTAGAAATGAAAAAATCTATAGAAAGAATAGACAGAACAAGAAGAATAAATTAGAAAAAAAAAATGATTTTCATGTGTATGAAATTCATGAAATAATGGAAAATGGGCCAATAAATGCTCCTACAGTTAATAACATCATGCCCATACCCTCTTCTAGTGTCAATACGAGAAGAAAAATCCTTTAAGCTGCATGAAAAAACTCCAAAAAGTAGTTCAACAATAAATATCAAGTTCTTGGGTCACATCATAGTCAACAGAAAAATTACCTCTAGTATGAAAATACACAACCTTTTAGGCCTACACATGATTGCAATAGGAAAATACATAATAGCACAAAGACTTGTGATCATACAAAAGGGTAGAAAAAACATACTAGCATGACATCACAACATCAAATTCCTTCTTCACAACAAAGACCTGTGATCATGCATAAGAAAAAATATCTACTAGTGCAAGATCACACCATCAAACTTCTTCATCTTGGCAAAGCTCTGTGACCATGTACAATTGAAATCCCTAGTAGCACAAGATTGCAACCTGAAAATTATCCCTTTAAAATCTCTTGTGATCTTTCATGGGCTTGAAAATGTTCTGCAATGCAATATCACAACATGAAAATACACCATGAATATAGACATCCAATGTTGTGCAGAAGACCAAAAACATATTGGGCAAGATCGCAACATCATATGAGCAAAAAATGCTTCTTACAATGCTCAAACTCATTTGATGGTAGCTCCAACAATGCAAAAAAGTGCACCATTGACCTACGAATTTTGAATGAGCAGAAATGTGTTCATTTGATAAGCTAACTCAACAAAGCACAAAATTTCACAATGTTTTTGTAGACCCAAGAATTCCCAAATGGACAAATTTTCTTGGCCAAAAACTACAAAACTTATCCCATGAAATATGTCTCTGGTCAACTATCTATAATGGGATAAATGGTGACAAAAATATCAACATTTCTAGTGAGTCAAGGGCAATGCTTACCTTCTAAGCATAAAATTAGTTGCTTTATAGAAATCAATTGAGAATAGAGTCATTAGCATCAAAACATGGTGCACATCTCTATGACAACATAAATCTACAATTCTATAAGTGGAAATACAAATTCAATTTTTTCTATCTCCTAGGGAGAAACAACTGAGCTCATGAACTTCCTTGAAAGCTAGAATATCTAACCTACTATGTGCAAGAATTTATAAAAAATAGAAATTAAAAAAATCCATTGACTAGCTTGTTGAAGTAGTTTCCCTTCCTTACTAATTATTTTTTCTTTCATGCAAATGAGAAATGAGAGAGAAAAACAAATATGATAAACATATTGCTGCATTATGGAACATCTTCTCACTATTGAGAAAAAAGTTCTCCAACATTGGGACATTCTAACTTTGAGCAAGAGAGACCTACTCCTCATTGTGAAACTCATCTTCAAGATCTAAAATAAGCATGACCAAGGGAAATAGGTTGATTTTTTGTAGAGATGGATCCCTTATTGGACATCCTCTTGATGGAACTAGGTCTAAGCAATCAACTTTGACTGAATCTTTTTTCTCTTCAATGGTGACATTTTTTTGGTTTGGAAATGGCTCCTCCTTTTGTTTTGAAGATATGGTCTCTATCTCCTCTTCATGATGCTCATGAGCCACTTCCTTGGGAGCTACTAGTATGGTACAAATCTCCATATGTTGTTGTTGCAACTCATCATCATTACAGTTTTAGCTCATCCCAAAAGTTCTCTTCTTCATCAAACTTCTCTAGCTCTATTGCATTAGTATGCATTAGTTAAAGAGAAGCCTCATGCATATCAACTTGTTCTTCCTCAAGGATAGAGTCATCCTTGGGGTCTCCTTTTTATCTTTGATATTATGGAGGACTTTCTACTGCAACAAATGATTTTCTTCTTGTTCCTCTTTTTGCAACAAATCCTCATTTTCTTGTAAAGGCTCAAAAGTCATAATTTGTTCCTCAAGAGAGGGAACAACATTTCTTTCTTCTTCTTCTTCCTCAAAAAAAGAGGGAAACTCTTCAAATAAGAGGATTGGATCCTCTTACCCTTGTTCAACTACCACCTCTTTGTCTTCCTCAAGCCCCCATGAAGGCTCACAAACATTGGGTTGTAAGTCCTCCCATGGTAGCTTGGTTGGCTTCATATCACTCTCCCAAAATGTCATATTTGGACCATCATGAATCCATACAACCAATCCACCCTTAACCAATGATATGTTAATAGGTACAGAAGGCTGATAGGGTAATATTTTTTCATAGGGAGGTGGCTTCTTAAAACTCAAGATGATATATTTTTTAGAAGGGGTTTCCTTTGTTTCCTTGGTTTGAAAATATGTCTGCTTGAGCCTCATTTCATCTTCTTATGTTGCAGCAACTTTCCTAGCAAGTGTCTCCTCAAAATGTCATTATTTCTCCCTCTCTTCTTCTTGTTGTTGGAGGTAGGTCTAGTATGCCATCTCCTCTTGATGTGGGTCTATTTTTTGTTGCCTCTCAATCTCATCAAGCTACCTATCCCAGGCCAAAAGCTGGTCATTTTGATCTTGAAGCCTTATATCCATTTGCTTACTTTGTTTTATTGTTTACCTCACAAGGCTCAATAAAATCTCATTTTTCTCATGAAAATTCTATTCAATCTTCTTTTGAGAGTCCAACATCATGTCTTTGAGATTTTGGTATGGGTATGTTGGGACTCATAGAGTAGGGGTAGGGGGTAATAAAAAATTTGAACATACTGTTATAACCAACTTGAGGTTGAGATTGGAATTGACAGTGGAAAGGCTAAGGAATAGAAATTTTCATGATATGGGAGGAATAGTTGTTATCTCTATGAAATGGATCAATGTTTAGAGCTTCATAAAAGTTTTAAATTCATTAAAAAATTAAAAAAATTCAAAAGATCAAGAATTATCTTTACATGCGAGTGTTGTTTCTTGTTGAAACTAGTAGATTTATACTAGAGTATCCATTGTGTTTGATTGGAATACCTCCAAATATTGATTTCACAGATAAAACACCCAAATTCTCAATGATTGAAGATTACAAAGGCTACCAATAGACTTATGTAGCTGAATCTTTTGGTCCCACTGTGCATGCCAAAAACTGTTAATACAAAAGTTTGTACCCTTTCTTGAGGTATTACCTTCAAGTGACCTCATGTAGCATGGAAATATTCTCCAAGTATAGGACTTGCGCTTTGAGGTTGAATTTCCAAAGAAGGTCAACTTCCTTACAACCAAGATGCACCTAAACTACATCTTTGAGGAAAAAGGGAGGAGGAGATACTAAAATTAAAATCTAAAAAGAAAAGTTGATGCACTAGATTGAAACATAGTTAGTAACTCTACCTAAAACTGCATCACACATTAATGAAAACCCAAATAAACAGTTTTGAACTCTAATTTATCTCCAACAAATCACATGCAAGTTTCGCAGTGATAAAATACTAAAAGGAAAGATAATTCTTACTATGCAGCAATTTCTATCAGAATAAATACAATAGACAAACTGAGAAAATAGAAAAGAATAATTCCCTACAAGGAACATACATTTACTAGATAGAAGAATGGCAAGAAAAGGTAAGGAACAAAGATTTCATTAATGGAAGGCAAAATGAATACAATTGTAGGGCATAATGCTACTACAATGAACCAGAGAAGAACCTAGAAAATATGTACAAAGTTATCTTTTAAAGAGTTCAGGCATAACTAAGATACATAATGCAATTTTAAACTCCCACCAATTGGGGTTATGTTATAGATTACAAATCAAGAAAGAAATAAGATAAAATATTATTTTGTGTGTATATTTGATGATGAAGTGATAGGAAATTGTGTGTATATTTGATCATGAAGTGATAGGAAATAGCTAAAAATGAAGAACTCTGGAGAAAGAATATACAACCCAAGAAGTGATGGAAAATAGGCCAATAAATGCTCCTACAGTAAATAAAATCATGCCCATACCATCTACAAGTGGCAAGATAGGAAGAAAAAGCCTTTACATCAAGTGAAAAATCTCCAAAAAGAAAATCAATAATAAATATTGAGCTCTCAAGTTGTATCATAGTTAGAAAAAAATTAACTCTAGCATGAAAAGACACAACCTTTTTGACCTACGCATGATCATAGTAATTTTTTTTACATCAGTATAAGGACCCACGATCATGCAAAAGGGAATAAAAAAATATATTGGTGTGACATCACAACATCAAATTCCTTGTTCACCACAAAGTCTTTCAATCATGTGCATGCACAAAAATATACTGGTGCAAGATTGCAACATCAAACTCCTTCATCCTAGCAAGCCCTACGATCATACGCAAATTGAAAACCCTTGCAATGCAAGATTGTAGTGTAAATTTTCTCCCTTCAAAATGTTATGCGATCCTATGCAGGAAAAAAATGTACTATAGTGAAACATCATAGCATGAAATACACCACGGATATAGAGTTGTGATGTCACACAAAGGATGAAAAACATACTACACAAGATTGCAATATTGAATGAGAAAAAAAATGCTTCTTACAATGCCTAGAATCATTCGATAACAAATCTAATGAGGCACAAAAATGCACCACACTTTGAACATACGAATGTCGATGAGAAGAAAAGTGGTGATTTAATAAGCCAACTCATTCGACGTAACTCCATTGACACATGAAATTGTATAATATTTTTTTGGACCCAAGAATGCCTAAAATGCACAACTTTTCTAGGCCAAAAATTATAGAACTTATCCCCATGAAAGATATCTCTGATCAATTATCTACAATGGCATAAATGGTGACAAAAATGTCAACACTTAACTACTCTTAAATTAGAAGTGACTATTTTACATAATATATTTCTTTTAATTAGCAGTTTTATTTCAGTCAATTTATCTTATTTAAGATTGCATGCAATTTCTTAAAATCATTTTCAAATCTCATCAATACTGCCAATATCATTTGAGTTATATAGTTAAAGGATTTGTTGAAAAGGTTGTCTTTATTAATTATAATTATTTGTCATATAAATAAAACAATTTAATAATACAACAAGTGCCACTTAGTGGCTAGTATTTACCAAAAAATAAATTATAATTATAATGTTCAATATAATTAGAATTAGTATTAATTATAATATTCAATGTATTAGAATACAATTTAAATATAAATAAATCAATTAAATAAAATTTGAAAATAAACATAAGTACTTAACTGATTTGTTTCTAGATTTGATTGTGTTAAGATTTTTACCATCAATGTTTCAAACCACACTATGTTATTCATCATTAGGATGTAAGAGAGCAAGAGATGCAAAAAAATGTTTGAAATCACTTTGTTTTACATATCTTGCTCTCTTTCATCTTGATGACATGGATCACGTAGTGTAATTCAAATTGTTGATGGTAAAAATTGTAACACAATCAAATCCCCAAAAAAATCAATGTAATACAATGGATTATGGAAATTTTATCTCTTTAAAAATCATTTAATATTGACTTATGTATAAATCATAAAGTAAAAATTTTTAAATTTTTAAAATTAATATTATAAAAATTGATAGACTTAAAAAATATTTTAAATTATAATAATGATATGTAGAAAGTCACATCAATGTAAGGTCATTGATGTCAAATAATAAGGTGGTTTATCCGTACACATAGCATTTTCAAACATGTTTATCTATACTCATGTTTGTCTATACTCAAACCTAAGACCTCCCAAATAAAAGGCTCACAATTTATCATTGTGTTGTAGGCTTTTCTTGTATACCTCAAATTTATTAGTGAATGAGTGTAAAGATAAATAATTTTCATCATTTTGTTATTTAAAAATTTGATATGTCACTTCATGAAAAAACTAAAAACCTTCAAAAAATAAAAAAAACTAATAAGAGTTGTCAAAATTTGGAAAAATTCATTGCAATACTATATGCCTATCAACAAGTACTAATAAGAGTTGTCAAAATTTGGAAAAATAACTTCTATAGTAGGAGGAGATAACAAACAAAAGAGAAAATGTTAAAAAAGTCAAGTTCTAGCTTTTATATAGTTCTATGTGATTTCTAAGCTAGCTTTGAGTGTTGTAAATTAAAAATACTCCTTTAATAACTATATTGTTGTGAATTCTATATATAGGAAGGCCTTATCCATTAAATTAAACCAAAAAAAGATGTACAATCAAGTTTACCTTGGCATTGTCAAATCAACAATTAAGTCTTCCATTTTTTTACTTCCTATATCCATGTTATTAACATCAAACATTGTGAAAGTCACATTTGTTACTTAATGAATAGAAGATTAAAATTACTTGAATATATGGTTTTAATACACTTTAAATAGCCACCTTGTCCAAAAGATAATAAAGCTTACAACATTAGCGTCTCAAAAATATATAGTGTGTGTACTCTAACATCAATGAAGATAGGACCTAACATAGACTCCAACATGATGAGGGAGGAAATGAAAACTGAGCATAAGAGTAGAGGAATGCCATCTATACATGTTGCTTGGTTAGGTTAAAGATTTCTTGCTGAAACACATCTATAACTACAATGACAAAAAGATGTTAGCATTCATTTTTAGTCTGATATTTTTTTAGTGAAATTTTAAAAAAATTAATCACATTAATTAATGAAAATTTTAAAAAACCATTGAAAACTATCCAAATAATAAACAATAAAATTATTAGAGAGCATACGTTTTCGAGCATCTATTAATTGATATAAAATGATGGGAAAGTATAAATCTCTACCTATAAATAAGAAAGACTAATAATAATTATAATTTCATAAATATATAAGAGATTGAAAGTTAGCCTTTGTAAAAATTAATTTTTTTAGTAATTATTATTTGTGATTTAAATTAAATGGTTTTAAAATATAAATAAATTAAAAATAACATTAAAATTCTAGAACCACCCTAAATTATACTACGTAGCCCATTCTCAAAATATTTACTTTCCTTAATTTTCTTATGAATGCTAAAATTTATTTAACCACCCTTATATGGTTGAGTCTTTCAATAGTCCTCTCTTATTGTTGTGATTCCCCCCCCCCCCCCCCCTTCTATTTGTAAACTTATGAATTAAAATATTACAATCTAAAATTTCAAAATATTCAAGGTTGTATTCCTTGTTTAGTTAAAACAAATAAAATTAATTTTTATTTTGTTTGTATTTCTATGGATTGAAACCTTATATTCTATAACTTTTAAAAATATAAGAGAAAATTTCTTCTTTACAAGGTTAAAAATAATTTATTGTAAAAGCATAATATACTTTAAAGTAAGAATGTATAGTGTAGAGAGCCTAAATTTAACATGTTTTTAAATCAATATTTTGAAAACAATGTGAAGTTCATTTTTTTATAGTGTGTATGAACTCATTTGACTATTTAATCTGTTAAATAGGAACTAATAACTATTCAATATCACATCACCCTTCTTCTATGATTTTACATGCTTTATTATCATTGTATATGTAAAAATACCTTCATCGTATTAGTTTGACAAAATATCAAACTCTATAAACATTTTGAACTAAAATCAATCAATAAGCATCTTATAGATCTTTAGCTAGGAGGGTAAAGTAATGTTTTTTAATCTTGAGCATTCAAAAGTGACAATCTTAGGATGAGAAGATGAAATCTATGATAAATTAAACCCTATCATGATCAATTATGCTCAAAATCACACTAAATTGCTCACTTATGATCACTACTACTCAAATTAAATTCAAAATTAGAAAAATTTCACTAGAGTAATGATGCACTAGGATAATGGATGAGTTAACTCTATTTAACCCTCATATTTATATGAATTTTCAAAGGGTAGTAGGTAGAGTGAAGATTCAACACATGATTAGAGGAGAGTTGAGATACTGGTTTCAAAT
The DNA here is from genome assembly GCA_028749045.1 of Cupressus sempervirens. Classification (NCBI taxonomy): domain Eukaryota; kingdom Viridiplantae; phylum Streptophyta; class Pinopsida; order Cupressales; family Cupressaceae; genus Cupressus; species Cupressus sempervirens. The sequence continues at coordinate 245,091,329 of CM053784.1, forward strand.
ATTGGGACAAAGAGACAAGATTGAGTGGTTGAGATTGTAGAGCTAATATGAATAGTTGAGATGTAAAATCTCTTTGATCCATGTGATTATGATTCTTCTTTCTCATTGGTTGATTGAGTTTTTTCCCTTTTATGGTTGGTGAGCAATATTGATATATATTCAATTAAATGATTAATTCATCCATGTTTTTATATTTAATGTGCTAGATTTTTTTTAATTGATCGAACTAGAGTAATCAATTGATTAGATTAATATTCTATCATACATATTGTTAGAACATGAGGGAAACACTCAAAGTTCAAAGTTAAATAAAATCCCTAACGTGGACAATTTCAGGTAAAGGGCAAAAGTAAGAAAAATTAATCCAAGTCATATTCCAATTACAATAGAATATAACTGCAATCTCTTATATCCATTTTGTCCTTGCAATAAAAAGTTAGACATGGAATACAAATAAGAATGATCACTCATTCATGCCCAACAATTTTTAGATATAATTTGGGAGGCATGTAAAATGAGGAAAAAAAAAAAGATAAAAATACTCAAAAACTCAACCATCATAGAAATCCACAAAATTAAAACCCATTTCCTATTTTATGACCAAAATTATAATAATATTTAATTTTAGGCACATATGAAAAATTTGGCAACATAACCATAAAATAAACTTCAAACTCCAAATGGGAAATCACATACATGCTCACACTTGTCCAATCGGGTAATAAAAAATTAACAAAAATATGGGAGAATACCAATTCTCAACTCCCGTAACTAATGCAAGAAATTCCATGTGAAAAAATGGGCTAAAACAAAAATTATAGAAACACCTAGTTCACTCCAAGCAATAAAAAACCAGGAAATGGAGAAATAAATTGATAGTGAGTTGAATCGATTGATACCTTTGGCAAAGAAGACAAATCACAACCCAATTCTGATGAGATACTCTATGCAAAGATTGAAAAATAAAATTAGAAGCAATGAATGAAAAAATGATTTTCTCCAAGAAGATATTTTAGAAAAATTCTAATTTTTCCAAAGCACAATATGAGAAGTGAAAAACTCATTGTTTGAACCTTATAAGCACTTTTACAAGAATTGATTATATAATGGATTGTTTAAATAATTAAATTGGCCCTTTCCAAAATAAATAAATTGATCCATATATTTGGGTTCCAACTACACCAAATTAATAAGCAATTAAAAAATTAAACAAAAACCAAATCTAGTTTTATTCTCCAGAAGATCAAGTCTACTTTTAAACAAATATCATGTCGAAACTTCCATCCAGTGTAGAGATTCTCATATTGTGATTGGAATGGAAATCCAAAGTAAACATAAAATATTGTTCCTATTAGATACAAAACAATAATAAAATTTAATCTATTAAACTGAATATTTCTTTGATCTTAGTCAAATAGAAATCTGATTTTTATTATAAGGTGAATGTGCAATGCTTCATTTAAGTTCTTGTTAATGTATTCATTTTTCCCAAATTTTCATCTTCCACTTCCCTCAATTTATGCATGCATATTTTGGGCATGCTTGCCCTTCCACTTTTCCTATTACTCAATATCCAACATGTTCATTATAAATATGTCACACTCTAAACCCTTCTATTAAAGTGATTCCATGAGATTGGAATGCTTGAATGTTGGCTTAGAGCTCCCTATCCATGGAGTGCAAGGGTATGATTAGAGCAATGAAAATAGCTCTCAGATGAGTCTTTGAGACACAACGCTTGCTATTAAGCCATGCAATGGGAGTTTCTATGAGACAAGAGAAAGAATGCCAATGTCCAAGAGAACTCTCAAAATGCAATGCAAGTATAAATTAAGCTTGCATGCAATGCAAAATACACATATATTAAACAAGATGAGAGATATTTTTTAATAGTACAGGTGAATGGAGAGATATTTTTGTTAATAAGTATGTCAAAAGACCTACTATTCAGTTCTTTCTCAATAATGAAGACATTCTGAATGGGTCTGTAATATGGAATGCCATCCTTAAGGCAAGGGACCTAGCCAAAGCTAAGATAAAGTGGAAAGTGGGTAATGGTGATGACATTCTCTTCTAGCATGATAATTGGTTGATTCAAGGCACCCTTATAAATAATCCTATTTTTGTAAACTAGGAAAATATTTGTACTAGGCAATTTGGTTTGAAAGTTAGTCATTATAGAACTGACTAGGTTTGGAGAGACTTATATTTCATTTTGAATGACCTCAAGTTGGTTATGATAATGCTCAACTCAATGATTCTTAATAACAATATGGATGAATTAATAAAAGGAGACAACCCTAAAGGTTGTTACTGAGTTGCCTTGGGATATAACTCTCTTTGGAGCTTGAATGAGAAGCCCCCTTGGGCTAAAGCCTGGTTGCTTGGTCTTACCCCAAAGATTAAATATTTTTTTCTGGCTAGCTTTACAAGACAAAATTCTTACTCACGATAATTTTATTAAAAGAGTACATTATATCCCTAATAGATGTATACTATGTAAACATCAAATGGAATTAGTTCATCACATTTTTATCCATTTTCATTATTCCAAGGATGTTTGGGATACCTTAACCAAGAACTTTTGGGGTAAGTTGGTGCAAGCCAGGTAATGTATTGGATTTCTTTTATCAATGGAATAGTATGTATAAAGGTACATTTTTTGTAATATTTAAGTACTTGGTCTTTGCCTCATTTCTGTTGGGGAGTTTGGAAGGAAAGAAAAAATAGAATCTTCAAAGATAGAGAGGAACCTAATTTTGTTCTAGTGGATAAAATATATAGTAACATTAAGGAAAATTACCAAATTAGAAAGGGGGGAGACATTAAAAATGGTGGTAAGAAGAAGGAGAAGGACAAGGATAGGAGGACTAAAAGACAAGAGGTGAAATGGGTTCTCCCTCCTTAGGGATGGCATAAAGAAATTTTTGATGGTGCAGCTAAAGGAAACCCTGGTCCTTTGGGTTGTGGAGCTATCATTAGAAATTTCTATGGTGGAGCGGTGGTGATTATTTCTCACCCTTTGAAATATCATACAAACCACTATGTAGAAGCCAATGCTACTCTCCACACAATGAAATTAGCTTTGGACATGGGAGTTTAAAAAATATGGTTGGAGGGGGATTCAATGTATTAAAGGGGTCATCCAACCGTCATGGTCCATAGCTAATATTATTGAAGAAATTTTCTACTCTCTTGGAAATTTTGAAAGTATCTACATCACCCATGAATATAGGGAGCCAAATTCTGTGGCTGATTGGTTTGCCAATGAAGCAATCAAGCAAGATAAGGTGATGATTCAGAATTGAAGTAGGAATATCCCAGAAGAAGTGAAAAGCCTTATTGAGTTGGAAAAAATCTAGGGAGGTACAAGGGATATCTAAAAGTAATAATGGATATTAATGATATTTTTGGTTTGAGTTAATATAATTATGGCATTTACGAAAAACACAGTCAAATGATGTTATCAATGTCAAATCAACACATTACTTGGGTTGATTTTTTTCTTTTCCTTTACCATTTTTGGGGTAAATAAAGACAAATCGATGATTATCACAGAGGTTTCCATTAGGGTTTTCAAAGGCTTGAGAAAGGATATCAGAGGACATAGTACAAAGGACTAAAGTCTAGGAAAAGTTAGAGAAGGGTGGTATAGCCAATTATATTGCTAAACTTCATGGATTCGACACTGCAATCACTACTAGTATGGTTAATTATTGGAAGGAAGGGAGGATTAAAGTGGATGGGGTTTTGTTTTAGGTCACTAAGGATTTCATTGCTCATGTAACTAACATTGCAAAGGATTTTGCAAAGAATACTGAGGAAAGAAATGAACTGGTTAAGTGTGCAATTTATTACGAAATGGATTCTATCAAGAAGCTATGGAGGTATGTTTTGTGCACTATTATAGAGTACATTTCTTTGGACACTAGATTTGATAGAGTAAGAACACACCATTTTGTTTTACTCAATCAATTTCACTATGGCATCAAGATTTCTTTCCCTTTTTATTTATATACTTCTATGTGTAAGGGTATTTCTTGGCACAAGAAAAAACACTATGCAAATCTAGCCCTACATGATGGGTTATTGCTTCTAATATATGAGCATTTCAAAGCTTAGACCAAAAGAAAAACCACCACTCAAGGTGTGGTTGTATCTATGGATACAAGAAGCTCTAGCTTCTCATCTGATATAGAGGATGTCCAAAGTATCAGTTCAAAGGATCAAGAAAACATTTCACCCAAAAAGAAGGTAGGGGATTTAGAGAAAAAATTGCCCTCATCAATTAAAACCTTGTGTAGGAAGAGCCCTAGAGGTCATGGGCCTAAATTTTTATGTCAAGGAGATGAAGAGTACAATGAGGAAGGGGAGGATATGAATACTGATGGAGAGGATGAAGAGGAGGCAAAAACTAAGAAGGAGAATTTGGTGGCTAAAAATTAGAGGAGGTCTAAAGAGAAAGATTTTGAGGGGATTTTGGAGAGGTGGTAATTAAGGACAGGTGCATTTCCTGAAGAAATTTTAATGTTAGAACTTCCAAAATGGGTATTGTTAGAGAGGCTATGAACTCGAAAATCCTAGAAGAAAAATAGGATCAGCTCCAGATGGAGGATCTCATTGATCTGGCTATGGTGGCTATTATGGATAATGCAAGGGAAATTGGAATGAATTTTCTTAATAATGCTAGAAACAATATGATTGACAAATTTTGGTCAATAAAATCGCTCTACCATGAATTGGAGTAGTTTAGAGATAGAATGGGTTAGCTGGAAAACAAAAAGAAGAAGCTAGATTATGGTAATTTGAATGAATAGGGGATTGACTTAGTTTGGCTAAGAGGAGAATCCAAAATTTGGAAAATTACAATCATAATCTGGCAAATTAGATGATTTCCATTCTGACTTCTATTAATGATAATATCTCGTCCTTTTTGGAATGTTGGAAGCTAAAGGTTTTCTGGATGAAAATGAGGAAAAGTATAGAGATAGAGACAAAATTGAAGAGGGTGTGATGACTAACATTACTTTTAGTAGCTTCGATCAGGTTGGTTAAAAGAAGCAGGAGCATATGGTTGAGGAGACTCACAAAGCCTATGAAGTGGCATAAATGATGTAGAAACTTGATAGAAAGATAGAGGAATAAATTTGGTTTTTCTTTTCCTATCTTTTGGACTATTAGTCTATTGTAGTTCTTTGGTTAGTTGGCTTTTTGTCTGTCTATTGTACTAGACCTTTGGTTGGATTTTGTACTATGGATGGGCTTTAATTTCTTATTATCATCCTTTTAAAATATTTTAACTTTTGTGTTTTAGGATCCTTGTAAAACCTATTTATCTTATCAAAAAAAAGATGAGAGTGTTATAATTCAAACTAATTAAGCTATGCTATTTAAGCTAATATGAAATTTACTAAGTTATCATGCAAAAATAAATCTACATTAGTATGCCATGGATGAGAGAATCTGGACAAGAAGTGTAAGTTCTCCACAAGCTCTCAAGAATTTGATTGATAAACCTATAGCATAACAATACTCAAGAGTGTAGATCCTTTGAGAAGGGGAGAGCTCTTTCTTTTAAAGACATACAGATGGTGGAAATTAAGAACCATAATCAAGGGAGGAGAATGTATCTTGAGTGATCCATGTGAACAAGAATCTCACCTAATCAAGATCAATGATCGACTTTAAGAGAATACCGATTCCACCCACCTTGGAAAGTGTGCACCTCATGTGAGACAAAAAGTCTTTTCTTTTAATTTGTAAAATAGAAAAAGGACTATATGTGTGTACATTGAGTGGGTTATAAGAATGTGGTATTTTATTTAGTTAAAAGGGGACATGTTCTTTTAATCAAATAATGAACTTAGGATAGCATATTCAAAATATAGGTTATAATAAAGTGAACTAATTTTTAGCAATTTGGTCTAGGAAAATGATTAATTAATTTAGCCAAAATATTGAGAAGGGGGCTAATAGTCTAGATGACTATTTTTAAGTGATTACATTTTCCCCTCTTTTACTGATCTGTGATTGATATGGGACTACATTATGTCAAAGAATACATAAGCCAAGTAGGAAGAAATAGATAGAGATATTTGATTTTGAAGAATGAAATATAGAAAGATATAGCAAGTCTTGAATATACATCTTGATTGCGATAGTACTAAAAAATAGGAAAGAGACAATATCAAAACTCAATAAGAGTGCTAACACCAAGCAAAGTTGATAGATTGGGAGAAAACATGTGCTCCTAAGAAATAGATACATGTAGCAAGTAGCAATAGATTATTTCTTCCCCCTCGGGATCAAAATAGAAATGAGGGAAAGGGAATGTAAAAATGAACTAGATATGAGAAAATTTAGATATATAAAGATCCATGAAGATCAATAGGAGATTAACACCAAAGAGTGACCATAAAGTAGTGATAGAATGCCCTAGTTTGACCAAAATTGACCACAAAGGATAAGTACGTAAATTAGGTCAAATCAAGTAGAAAGATGATTTAGAAGTGAAAATTGTGAATTGAAGTAGATATGAAGTATAGGAATGGTGAAGACATGGAGAAATGATGATGGCCCAAAAAAGATTCAAAGATTAGACCTCAAAACAATAGTTAACTGCATAAAAGAAGGTAGAATTTTAAACTATGATTTTGACTATCAAGATGAACTTGGATTTTGATTTTGATCCCAAAAATGGATCCAGGAACCCAAAATTATGTAAGAGGTCAAAAGGTTTTATAGATGTGATGATAGGATAGCAGAGACGAAGCAAAAGATCAAGAAGATGAAAATACATGATCAAGAAGAAAGTGAACAATAAATGAAAGCAAATAGCTTATATTTCTATGAAAGATGAAGAGAGAGCTTGCCCCATATGCAAAAATTCAAGACTAAGATAAATTGATCCTATGATGCAAACTAATATGCAAATTGGTTTACTTGCAAGGGACACAAAACATTTAGACTCTAATTTCATCATTGAGCATTTATTAGGGACATTGTAAGATCATACAGTCATCACTAATATAACTATAAGGATATTAATATGATCTATACTTGGATAGGTATGTGTGAATCCAATCTAAGCATTGGATACATGCAATTCAAGATGGTTATGCAATTAGATTCCCTAGGTTTAATGTAGAAAGATTACACCTGTATCAAGGCATAAGAACACAGAGTGCAATCTTGCAAAAATAGAGAAGGATGATACATTGTAGGTCCAAAGTGTTGAGTAGGACAAGCATGAATGCTCTAAACACATTAGATTAACAAAGTGCACCCACAAGTGGAAATCAAGTTAAACATGCCACATGCCCCTAGTCTTCTTAGTCCATGACATCCTTGAAAGACTATTAAGGAGGGAATGCTAAGGAAAGAAATCATCATAGATAACACACAAAGAAGATAAAGTTCATCATATCTTAGCAAGTTTAATTTTTAATTACATGTGTGTAAGTCATTTGGCCATTTCTTCAAGACTTGAATCTAACAGTGAGAAATATTGTATCATCCTAGACTATGGGTAGTGTTGGAATTCTTTAGAATAACTGAGAGGCAGGTTAATCAATTATTCAAGGTCCAATAATGCCCAATTCAAAACTTTTGATGAAACTGTAGGAGGCCCATGCATTCTATTATTCATCGAAGCTTAATCTTTATCTTAGTAGGTTGCTATAAATCAATATGCAATAATGAAACACTAAGTATCAACACATAACACAAGGATTTACATGGAAACCTAATTTGGGAAAACTACCAATAACATGCTACCTTCTTTTCTCACCCTTTTGAAGTGATGCCCTATTAAAGGCCTTCCCTGTTAAAGGCTACACCACGTTGTTAAATGTGACCCTATTAAAGGATTTCTACACCCTGTCAGGAGTGTACCTTGTTAGAGGTCTTAAGAACATTCAACTTGGAATGTCATCATGTTAAAGGATTTACATAGGGCTATCAAACCCACCCAAATCCATGGGATTTTCAATCACCTTCTCTAAGGTTTCTCCACCTAGCTATTAAGCTAACCTAGCAATGTAGGATTTCAATGTCTAATACAATGGTAAGAAAGTATTAGAGAGCATTTGACCTTATACAAATTGCAACTCAAACCTTGCAGATTTTAGATCACTCTTTAGTTCCTCTTCCTAGCTTGGCTTTCCTTCTTTGCAGTTCAGACAGCTTGTTCACCCTTCAAGATCTTTCTTCTTGAGTTCATCCACTCATAATGCTAATACATATGATGGTCACTTCATCAATTCTGAGTTACAATGCTCTGTTCTTCCTCACTATGTCATTTCACTTGACACTTCACACTTGCCTTGACTTGGCTTCTTCACACAAACTTCCACATGCGACCCTACTCTGATCTCTGACCTGTAACTTCTTAAAAAGAAGTTATGTTCTTCATTTCTTGCTCAATTCTTCCCACTCATCAACTTGAATTGACTTGAGAAAATGATGCTATTTTTTTTTTAAAAATTGTTTTCTTCAGGAATCATTAAGATAAATCCATCTATATTTGCCTGGAATTAGTTGGCATGAGATTCTGTAGTACCCACTTATCATCCTTATCTTCCAAATAAATCACAAAAATTAATGTAACAAACTTATTATTTTTGATCTGGCGTATCATTTGACTTTTCAAATAATGCAACAACTTGGCACCATTGGATTACTGATGCTCGACACTTGTTGCATTACTTGGCTCTAACTATATTTCACTAGTGCTCGACATTTGAAGAAATTTTCTCGACACCTGAAGTATTTTTGGTTCACTTGACTCCTGAAGAATTTTGCTGGGCACTTAAAGGATTTCTCGGCACACACTAAAATTTGAACTTGCTTGACTTCAATTGAGAATTTGCTCGGCTTCAACTAGCTTGCTTGACACCCACATATGAACTTAGTTAAGCTTTACAAATTGACTTAGTTAAATATTACATCTTTAATGTATCTGAGTGTGTCCATCCTTTATATCTTGGAATATGACATAAATGAACTATTTCATCAATGTCTTAACTAATCCTTATACTTCATTACAACATCATAACTTCAACCTTTCTCTAGGTTCTCTAGTTACACCTTATTGATTAACTCCTCCTTGTTAATCAACTAAGTGATAGTATTTGGATCACTTAAGAAATTGTCATTCCTACAAGTAGCAAGTTTGACATTAATGATAAAACAATGATTGAAAGCATTCTCCATCATTCAATGATCTTCAATCATTTCCAACAATCTCCCTCTTTGGCATTGATGGCAAAGCTAAACTGATCAATTGATTAAGCTGATCAACTTAGTTACCACCAAACTTAGATGCCAAATAGAAAACTTGTTGCCTTTTCCATATCTCCCTTTTTGTATCATGTCTCCCTCTTTTGCTGATACAATCTGAATCATTTGTTTTTTTCTCCCTCTTATTTGTTGCATCCTTTCATTATATCCCTGATCTTTTGTTGCTGCTTGATGATCAGTTTCTTGTGTCTCTTAAATTTTCCTCTTTTACATCTCTCTCTGACTATTATTGATCAGTTTCTCATATATCTCCCTCTTTGACATTAATGCCAAAGATGTAGCATCTCAACATGCTTTGATTTGAATTCGTTGCTCTTAGTTTTTCTCCCTCTGTCACCATGCTTGTGACTGATCTAGAATTTTTGTTCCTGTTACCATCCTCTACATCATTCTTTTAGTATTTCAATGTTCAATTCCTTTTGATGTAGGGAAACTTCTCTATTTCTTTGGATGACTTAGGTTAGGGGTTTTACCCCTAATTTACCTCTATAATACTCATAAGAATCCTTGGGAAATGGGTTAGTGAAGATGTCTGCAATTTGTTCCTTAGTGTGAATGTATTCCATCTTTACCTCCTTGTCTTCTACTAATTCTCTAACATAGTGATACTTGATTGCAATATGTTTTGTCTTTTCATGCATCACTGGATTCTTGGATATGTTTATTGCACTTGTGTTGTCACAATATAGTATTAGTGGATTAGTTACTTCTTCCTTCATTCCTTTCAATAGATTCTTGAGCCACACAATGTTTGTGCAATTGATTGCTGCTGCTACGTATTCTGATTTTGTTGTGGATTGTGATGTACATGTTTCCTTCTTACTAGTCCAAGAGATCAATCTCTTTCCCAAGAATAGTGCTCCTCCACTTGTTCTTTTTCTATCATCAATATTGCCTCCCTAATCTGCATCCGTGTAGGCATTGACCTCAAACTTGTCATTCCTTTTGTAGTATAGCCCAAAATCATCTATACCTTTAAGGTATCTCATTATTCTTTTGAATGCCATGAGATGATTTTATCTAGGATTAGCAAAGAATATAGCCACTATTATGACTGCTAATGCTATATCTAGTCTGCTATGTACAACATATTGTAGCTTTCCAATCATAGATCTATACATTGTCTGATTGACTTCAGTTGACTCATCATTCTTGGATAGCTTGTGTCCTATTGCCATTGGTGTGCTGATAGGTTTGGAATCTTCTAATCCAGATTTTTTGAGTGTCTCTTTGATGTACTTTTATTGGGTTACAAATATACCATGTTTTAGTTGATGTACTTGCAATCCAACAAAGAATTTTATTTTTCCAAACATAGACATCTCAAACTCATGCTTCATTTTGTTAGCAAAGTCTTTGCTAAGCACTTCTTTTCCTCCAAAGATTATGTCATCCACAAAGATTTCTGATATAAGGATGTCCTTACCTTCTACTAATTTGATATACATGTTGTTGTCATCAGTTTTTTCAAATCCTACTTGCACTAGATACTTGTGAAGTCTTTCATACCAGGCTCTAGGGGCTTGCTTTAATCCATATAGAGCTTTATGAAGTTTGCAAACCTTTTCCTTGTTGTTTTTATCAACAAATCCTTCTTGTTGATCTATTTGGACTTCCTCTTCTAGTATACTATTTAGAAATGTAGACTTAACATCCATTTGGTAGACATTGAATCCTTTGTAGGCTGCATATGCAAGTAAGGTCCTTACTCCTTCCATTCTGGCAACTGGAGCAAAAGTTTCTCCATAGTCTAGTCCTTCTTCTTGTGCATATCATTTTCAAACTAGTATTGCCTTATTCCTTGTGATTTCACCATTTTCATCTAGCTTGTTTCTAAACACCCACTTGGTTCCAATCACATTCTTATCAACTGGTCTTGGGACTAAGGTCCATGTCTTGTTCTTTTCAATTTGTTCTATCTCTTCTTTCATAGCATTGTACTAGTCACCATCTTGTATGGCTTCACTTACTATTCTTGGTTCCATTTTTCTAATTAGACATGTCTCACTTCTAAGTCTACTCCTTGTCATTGGTCTGGCCTCTTTGTCTCCAATAATCTATTCTACTAGATGGTGTCTTCTTACATATTTTGCCAATACTGGTTCCTTTCTTGTTTCTATGTTATTTCTTTCAGTATTTGAATTATCATGCATGTCATAATTAGAAAATTCCTCATTTTATTCATGTGTGTTGTCTACTAAACCTAGACATACATTGTCTGTATCCTATAACTTGGCATCTGAATGCGTCTGTAGCTCAACATTCACTGTCTATGACTCGGTAGATACTGAAGTTTATTGCTATCCATTATTTTGATTTGCAACTTCTCCTTCATTAGGCATACCTTCATAGAAATATACAAAGGTCTCGTATTCCTCTATTTTCTTGGCATTTTCAGCATTTTGGAGTTCTGCAAGCTCATCAAATTTTACATTTGTGCTTTTTACTACTTTGTTAGTATTGACATTTAAGCACTTATAAGCTTTGCTTCTAGTAGAATAGCCAAAAAATATGCCTTTCTCACTTTTTGCATCAAACTTTCCATTCCTAGACTCTTTGAGTATATAGCATTTAAATCCAAATATTTTGGAGTGTTGACACTAGGAGAATGACCATACCATAATTCAAAGGGTGTTGCATTGGTACCTTTCTTGACTTGAACTCTATTGAGTGTGTAGACTGTAGTACTTATAGCTTCTCTCTAGTCTTTAAGTGCAACATTTTTCTCCATCATCAAAGTTTTGGCACAGTCAATAACTGATCTATTCCTTCTTTTTGCTATACCATTCTGAGGTGGAGTTCTAGGTGTTGATGTCTGCCTTTTGATTCCTCTGTCATTGTAGAATTCTTCAAATTCTTTTGTTGTGAATTCGCCTCCTCTATCAAGTCTGAGACATTTCAGGCTCTTTCCTATTTCTTTCTCAACTTTGGCCAAGTACCATTTGAACATTTGGAAAGCATCTGATTTCTATTTTAAGAACATGGCTGTCATCATCCTTGAGTAGTCATCCACAAATAGCATTATATATTTATCTCCTCTATAGCTTTGCACTTCAATTGGACCACATAGGTCAGTTTGTACTAATTCTAATGCTTCATTGGAAGTATAATTCTTTCTTTTGAAGCTTGACTTGGTCATCTTCCCTAGTTGACATTGTTTGCACATTATGTTCTCAGGCTTCTTCAACTTTGGTAGTCCTCCGACTTTCTTCATTTTGTTGATGTTGATTAGGTCATCAAAGTTTACATGACATAGCCTCTTATGTCATAACCGTGCATCATTTTTTTGTACTATAAGACAACAAGCATTTTTTCATATCTAGGTAAAATAGATTACTCCTAGTTTGATCACCTTTTCCTATTAGACTTCCATGGGAATCATAGATCTTGGTAGTTCTATTTTCAAATTCTACCTTGCATCCTATGTTGCCTAACTATGAGACACTTAACAAATTATAATTTATGCCTTCAACATAGTATGCACTATGACATGATATCTTTTTAGTAAGCCTAATGCTACCTTTCCCTTTGATTAGACAAGGTGCATTGTTACCAAATCTGACACTATTTCCATCATAGTGAGTGAAGGAAGTGAACTTAATTTTGTCACCAGTCATGTGATGAGAACATCCACTTTCTATAATCCACTTGTCATTCTTATTCATGCAAGTTACCAAGGCAGTTGCTTCATCTTCATCTGATTCATCTTTCATAGCCATGTAGACTACTTCATCATCATTGTCATCTAAGTCTTCTTCAACAATGTAGCATCTCTTACCTTTGTCTTTGTAATCCTTGTTACCATCTTGTCTCTTGTTCCTAAATTTTCTTCCATCCTTGTAATTCTTCTTTTGAGTGCATCTGGCTACAATGTGACCAACTTCATTACAATTGAAACAAATTATTGGCAACTTACCTCTAAACTTGCCTCTTCCTCTATGAAATCTTCTTGCTAGCAATTCCTCCAATTGATCAACATCATCTTCATCAGTGCTACTATGATGACGGGCCACACTACCCGTACCAACTCACAACCAAAAATGCAACAATATGGAGATAGAGAGATGACAAAAATTCTTTATAAAGTATCCATTAATACTTGAAATTCATTACAATATTCTCCACATGGAAGAACTTCAAATTCTCACAATATGAGAGATATTTTCTTACTAAGAGCTTCTACTTTCCCAAACTTCTACTTGAAGATCTTACACTTGAAGAGCTTCTACTTGAAGAACTTCTATTTCTCGAACTTGATTACAAATGATAATAAGCCTTCCTTAAATAGGAACTTCTAACCCAAGACATTACAAACACAACCAATGTGGGATAAAAGGTAAATACAACTATCTTTAAATAAATATTAAATTCCCACCCAAATACAACTAAGCACCCAAAAAATATTAAATACATGATTTATATAAAACCTTCTAGAATTTCCACCTACACACCTCGATTAATGGAATGACAACCATTTTTCTTACTTTTCTATTTATGCCACCTATGCACCTTGAAAATAGAAATTCCTCTTTTCTCCTTTTTCCCTTATTTTATTTTTAAATTATTTTTCCTTCTATTTTCGTCACTTTTTCTCTCCTCCACAATTTTTGTTTTTTTGTTTTTTTGTTTTTGTTTTTGTGAATAAATAATTTTCCCATGCAAGATGCTCCTGCATCAGACTCCCCTGGTAGATAGAAAAGTGTGTCCCACACTTTGACACCAAAAGAAAGATATAGAACCATCTTCATCTTCACCACAAGCTTCCACCTCAACAGGGACAGGAAAACCAACATGAAAATCTTCCACATTTTTTTTCTTTTCTACATCATGCATCATAATATCACTTGATACATACTTTCCTTTTCCATTCTTCTTCTTTGTTTGTACCTCCTCATTGTCTCTTATTGTCATCTTGGCTTTGAATGTAGATTCAAAGTTATCTAGCTTGTAATTGTCGAAGTTGGATAACTCAAATGCATTGAGTCTTCCAATTATTCCTTCAAATGTCAATGTGTTTCCTAGTACACATCTTAGCTCTTGGATATTTGAAACTCTTATAGCATAAATAGGAAGTAAAGTTCTTAAATATTTGCTACTTACTATTTCTTCCGGTAGCTAACCTCCTAGACTTCTTATTGAACTTACCATTTCTTTCATCCTTGCACCATATTGAGCAACATTTTCTCCTTCTTCCATCTTCATGTCATCAAAATTTGCTCTCAAACTTTCTCTTTTGGCTCTCTTGACATTATCATCTCATCCATAGATGTTTGATAGAGTTTCCCACATCTAATGTGCAGTATTACATCCTTTGATATCATCATACTCGACATAGCTTAGAGTTGAAGAAATCTCCAACATAGCTTGATTATGATCCTTTCTTCTTCTTAGATCTTCCACAATGAGGGGTCCTATAGGGGTTACATGATCAACTGATATTGAGGTCTGCACACTTATTCATCTAAGGTGCAATTTCATCAGACTTTGCCATGCAAAAAAGTTGTCTCTATTCAGCTTGGGACCTTGTCTTTTGGACATCTTGATCTTCCTACTACTAGTACCTTAAAACAAATCAGTAGTGAGCTCTGATAACAAATTTTGAAATTCTTTACAATAACTAAGAGGGGGGTGAATCAGTTATTCAAGGTCCAATAATGCCCAATTCAAAACTTTTAATGAAACTATAGTAGGCCCATGCATTCTACTATTCATCCAAGCATAATCTTTATCTTAGCAGGCTATTGTAAATCAATATGCAATAATGAAACACAAAGTATCAACACATAACACAAGGATTTATGTGGAAACCCAATTAAGGAAAACCACCAATAACATGCTACCTTCTTTTCTCACCCTTTTGAAGTGATGCCTTGTTAAAGGCTTGACCTATTAAAGGCTACAACACATTGTTAAATGTGACCCTATTAAAGGATTTCTACACCCTGTCAAGAGTGTGCCTTGTTAGAGGCCTTAAGAACATTCAACTTGGAATGTCACCCTGTTAAAGGATTTACATAGGGTTGTCAAACCCACCCAAATCCATGGGACTTTCAATCACCTTCTCTAAGGTTTCTCCACCTAGCTATTAAGCTAATCTAGCAATGTAGGATTTCAATGTCTAATACAATGGTAAGAAAGTATTAGAAAGCTTTTGACTTGATACATATTGCAACTCAAACCTTGTAGATTTAAGATCACTTTTTTAGTTCCTCTTCCTAGCTTGGCTTTCCTTCTTTGCAGTTCAGAAAACTTGTTCACCCTTCAAGATCTATCTTCTTGAGTTCATCCACTCATAATGCCAATTCATATGATGGTCACTTGATCAATTCTAACTTACAGTGCTCTATTCTTCCTCAATGTATCATTTCACTTAACACTTCACACTTGCCTTCACTTGGCTTCTTCACACACACTTCCACATGCGACCCCAGTCTGATCTCTGACCTGTAACTTCTTAAAAAGAAGTTATGTTCTTCATTTCCCACTCAATTCTTCCCACTCATCAACTTCAATTGACTTGAAAAAATGATATATTTTTTTTTAAATTTCTTTCTTTTGGAATCATTAAGATAGATCCATCTATATTTTCCTTGAATTAGTTGGCATGAGATTCTATAGTACCAACTCATCATCCTTATCTTCCAACTAAATCACAAAAATTAATTTAAAAAAATTATTGTTGTTGATCTGGCATATCATTTGACTTTTCAAATAATGCACCAACTTGGCACCATTGGATTACTGATGCTCGACACTTACTGTGTTACTTGGCTCTAACTATATTTTACTAGTGCTTGGCATCTGAAGAAATTTTCTCGACACCTAAAGAATTTCTGTTTCACTTAGCTCCTAAAGACTTCTGCTCGAGACTTAAAGGATTTCTTGGCACACACTAAAATTTGAACTTGCTCAACTTCAACTGAGAATTTTCTCGGCTTCAACTAGCTTTCTTGACACCCACATATGAACTTAGTTAAGCTTTACAAATTGACTTAGTTAAATCTTACATCTTTAATGTATCTAAGTGTGTCCATCCTTTATATCTTGGAATATGACATCAATGAAATATTTCATCAATGTCTTAATTGATCTTTATACTTCATTACAACATCATAACTTCAACCTTTCTCTAGGTGCTCTAGTTACATCTTATTGATTAACTCCTCATTGTTAATCAACTAAGTGATAGTATTTGGATCACTTAAGAAATTGTCATTCCTACAAGTAGCAAGTTTGACATCAATGAAAAAATAATGATTGAAAGCATTCTCCATCATTAAATGATCTTCAATAATTTCCAATAAGTAGAGTATCCAAAAAGTGTTGAGAAACACTCGATGTCAATGGGAAAGTGTTCAAAAACACTATTTTGCATGAGTTTTCGAAGAAACCCAAATGCACAAGGAGACCCTGATAAGCTAAGTAGTTGTGCCCCCTAGACAAGGACAAGAGACAATTACATGATAGGAAATGTGTTTTAGAGTGAATGAATGAGACTAATAGACATAGGTGTGAGGTTCTCAAGTAGCACTATTTCCAAGATTTTACCATTTGACATATTTTTTGAGGACTTCATTTCAATTTTTTTGGTGATACATCAAATCACCTATTGCTAGGTCTTCACTAAGATGATAATTTTTTTAGGAAATTTTATATTTTTTAGGATTTTTACAACATCTTATTTGAATTGTTTTGGGATTTTTTAGAATTATTTAGAGATAACTAGTTCTCAATCAAGATTGCATCATTTTGTTCCAGTGTCTAGCAAAGTGTAGAATATGAAGTAGCAAGTTGTTGGATAAGAAGAGATGGATAAGAAAGGAGTATGAAGTGAGTGAAAGTGATCCTCAAGGAATGGCTCCTCAAGAGTACTCAAGATAGGGAAATATAGCAATATGAAGTAGGCTTTGGATAAGTGATGGAAGCAATGTGAAAGATAACATATAAGATATGTAGTGGAAGCCAATAAGAAAGAAAACATGAAAGTGTCTAGTCTAAAATAGTAGTCATTTCAAGAGACCTATGAGAACCATGTTTCTCTTTATGTGATCATGACTAAGGTGTCAAATTCATACTATAGCATTAGGATATAGAAATAAGAGTGAAGTTGAATATGAAAGCTATGAGTGAATGAGGAAGAACACTAGGGAAGCTATTGGATAAGATAGCCAATACACAAGGATAACTCAATATTGTCAATATCAAGGAGGAAGAGAGAATGGATGGATTATGGAATAATCACTCATGAATTTTTAGAAAGATCTCAAGCTTTCTCAATTTGGATAGTGCTCCTATAGGAAAGATAAGTCATGATAAGACAAGACCATAGAAAGGTATCCTCTAAGATCCTAATAGGGTTATGGAAGAGAGATGGTAGTAGGATAAGTATATGGATGATAAGAGTTCATGTCTTGGAAAGATATAAGGAGTATGGATAGAACATGTGTAAGCTTTAGAGGTTTTCATGATGATAGATGAAATATTGGGAAAGATCAACATCGACACACACCTTGAAGAGTGTTGGAATGATGGATGAATCATGGAGGAAATAGCTAGAGATTTATATGTATGAGGTACTAGAGAAATTATGGAAAGAGATGGAGTAGAAGGATTTGGAAGCTTCTTAGGAAGATTTTTGGAAGAATATGGAGTGGAAACTATTGGAAGCTTGAATGTCAACTTAGATTTATGTTCAATATTCAAGTCTTTCAAGAGAGATGTGGGAATCCATATAGCTTTAGATTTCTCTTTTTCTTTGGATGCTTTAGAGCGCATTTCTTCAATGATGGATTTAGGAACCCATATTTTATTTGAGTTATATCTTTGGGTCATAGGCCTTTGTGGTCTCTTGAATGTTTTTTATTTCTTAGAATTCACATGTCTATTAGATGTGACATAGAAATCCTCATTTTTTAATGGATTCTTATTTTTATTATCGCTCCCAAATGACTTTATATTTATGGATGAATAAGGCTTATATGACTAGTTTAGATGGATAGATGGGTAGAAATTCATGAAGGATGAGTTTTGTTTTTGATCTTGAGGTATGATATGGTAAGTAGGTGATGAGATAGAAGTGGAGAATGTAGAAGAGTAAGGATCATAAGGTTTCAATATAGATGGAAGGTTTGAAGGCTTTAGCTTTGATGGATAAACACCAAGGATAGATTTCAGAGATGCAAAAGGATAGTGAGTAGGGATATCAACATCTTTAGAGTGAGAAATATGTGCATTTCCATTAATAGACTCATGAGTAGCTTTAATAGGAGCAACATTTTTAGTAGAAGCATTTGAAGCTTGAGCATAGTTTTGAATGGGTCATGGAGAAGTAGAATAATAAGTGAGACTTTGATCTTGAAAAGTCTCTTTAAATAGAATAAGCATAGAAGTTTTACTATAATTTTCAATAAGGTCAAGGGAGATAATGGAAGTTGTCTCTTCATCATACTTAGGAGGTGGATAAGATATAGGAAATGGAAGAGTGACATCTTGAAGGAGATGAAAGGGTACTTGATCTTGATCTTTCCTGATATTTATATCTTTATATTTTTGAGAGTCCTTTTGACATGGAGTTCCTTCTAAGAACAAGGGATAATGAAGAGGAAATGGAGTAGAGCTCAGAGTAGAAATAGTAGTGCACAAAGGTTGAGGATCTTTAGCCTAAGTAGCACTGAAAACTTTTGCAGCCAAGTCAACATTGGCTTGAGTTTCTTTTAGAGGTAGCCCTTGAGGGTATGCATAATCCATATGGAAAGCATTAGGTTCTTTTTTTGGTGGAGGCATGTTGGAAAGCTTTGAATTTTTGAGAGGTTCATGAGTTTTGGAATAAGTGGAGGTGTCAAGGAGACCATCACTAGACATAGGCTCATCAACATGATTTTTCTCAAGAGAAATATCCTCATCACATGATTCATTAGGGGTATCAAAAATCCTATCATCAATAAGATCTTGGATTTTAGGTTTCAACTCAATACAATCTAAAGTACTATGCTCATTATGTCTATGATAAGTACAATAGATATCCAAAAATGGGTTTCCATATGAGCTAGACTTAGGCAACATAATGAGCTTAGAACCAAGAAGTGTTTGCAAAATATCATCATAAGAATATTCAAAGGGAGTAAAAGTTCTCTCAAAAGTATGCCTAGGATCTTTTTGTTGTTTCTCAAGTAAATAGCATGCACCCATGTGTTCAAATCTGATTGAAAAGATCATTGATGAAAAGGGGAGATTGTTGAAGAAGAACATATGTTTCAATCATTATTTTGTCACTGATGTCAAATCTACTATTTTCAGGAAAGGAAATTACTTATAAGATCCAAGTACTATCTAGTTGATTAATGAAGAGGATTTAATCAATAAGATTTAACAATAGAACTTAGTGGAAAGGTTGAGTTATGATTATGTAAGGAAGTAGAAGGACCAGCTAAGACAATGGTGAAATGATGTATTGATAATATACTCAAAAATGCAAAGGTTCCCTACACTTAGAAACTATAGAAGAACAAGTAATACTAAGACTGTCTACAAAGCTTGACCAAAGTTGATAGCAGGTGTCAAGAAAAGTTAGTTCATGTTGAGCAGAATATCAGCTGGTGCTAAGTAAAAGAAAATTATAGTGTGTTCTAAGTAACATAGTTAGTGTCGAGAAAAATGAAATAGGTGTCAAGCATCAATAAATTTTAGTTCATGATGAGTGAAAACACAATAGATGCTAAGAAACATAGTATGTGTCGAGCATCAGAAGGTTAATAATGCTGAGCTGCTGCATTATTAGAAAAGTCAAAGATTTTCCAAATCTGAGCTGACAATTTTTTATCTTGAATTTTTTGAACTAGGTGGAAGATAAGGATGATGAGCTAGTGGTATAGAATTTGAGATTAACCATTTTTAGGAAATTTCAAATAGATTCTAGGAGAAGATTCTAGAAGAAACAAGATAAGGGGTAGATACATTATATCCTACCTAATCCATCTAAACCCTAATTTGGATTATGGAAAATAGAGCAGGAAAAGTATTCTAATTTACTATTTAAGGAATGTCTAGTCATAAAGGAAAGTGGTTGAGGAGTGTGGTGTTAAAAGGAAGACATTGGGAAGGTCAAAAAAGACCAAGGACGAACAAAGATAGAGAGTCTACTTTGTCAAGTGACCATAAGAGTGATTGCACTGGCACAACAAGCAAGAAGGATTAAGGAGATAAAAATTTGAAGAGTGAACAAGTTGTTATAGCTACAAAGATTGAAAGCCAAGTAGAATTGAGGGCTGAATTGAGATCTAAAAACCACAAGATAAGTTGTAAGTTATATTAGATCAAAACTCTACTATTACTCTCTAACAATTGTATCAGTTAAGGGAAAATCCTTTGGACTAAGGTTGACTTAACAATCATTAGAAAATTCTTGAATGAGGTGGTATTCCAAGTGAATGGCCTAAAGACCTCTAACCAGGCTCAATTCTAATAACGTGACTGAAATCCCTTAATCAAGTCACATTTAACAGTGTGTGTTGTAACCTTTAAAAAAGTTGGCCTTTCATGGGGCATCACTTCAGAAGAGTGAGAAAGGAGTGTCATGTTACTCGTGGTTTTTCCCAAATTAGGTTTCCATGTTAAATCATTATGTTATGTGTGTTGATCTTTCATGTCTTGTTGTTGCATGTTGATTTATCAATAACTTGCAAGCTTGAGTGATTAGCTTGGATGTATGAATGTTTAATGGGTTCATTAAGCTGAGTTAAAAAGTTTTATTAGTACTCTAGACCTTGAATAACTAATTTACACTCCCCCTCTCAATTATTCTAAATAATTCTAACAATTGGTATCAAAACCATCTGTTGATTGAACTAGTTTGAAGGTCCTAGAAGCATAAAGATCAAGATGTCCAAGAGAGAAGTATCCAAGCTTAAAAAATACAACTTCCCTGCATAGAAAAGTCTAATGAAATTGCATTTTCGAGGAATAGGTGATCATGAACAATCTTCAATTTTAGTAGAACATGTTGATCCAGTTGGTGTGCCTACTACTAAAAATATGAAGAAGAAGAAGGAGCATAATCAAGAAATTTTGGAGATTGCCTCCGCCCTCAGTTATGCAGAATTTGATGATATCAAGGGATGTAACACTACATTCAGGATGTGGGAAGCCCTACAAACCATCTATGGAGGAGATAAAAATGTACAATGAGCCAAGTCAAAAAGCCTTAGATGTAAATTTGACAACATGAGAATGGAGGAAGGTGAGAACATTGTCCAATATGTTGCTAGAATAAAAGAAGTTGTTAGTGCAATAAAAGGTGCAATTGATCATATAGATGATGACATTATTCTAAGAAAATTTTTGAGAACATTATTGTCTATCTATGCTATTAGAGTATCTACTATCCAAGAATTGAGATGCATTCTAGGGAAAAATTTAACCCTTGAAGGTCTAGTAGGTAGACTCATTGCTTTTGAATTATCCAACTTTGACAACTATGATCCCAAAAGTCTTGAATCTACTTCCAAGGCTAAGTCATTGCTAAAAGATTCTGATGATAAGAAGTAGAGAAAGAAGAGAAGGATAAAACATGCATCTAGTGATAGTGACACTAATGAAGAATATGTCAACCAACTAGAAGCATTGTTGGCAAGAAGATTCTATAGAGGAAAAGGAAAATTTAAAGGTAAGCTACCCATCATTTTTTTTAATTGCAATGAACTTAGACATATTGCTAATAGGTGTCTTGAAAAGAGAACTACAAAGGGAATAAAAAATACAAAGGTAGAAGAAATGAAGATAGAAAAGAGTACAAAGACAAAGGCAAAAAAGTGCTACATTGTTGAAGAAGATTATTTAGATGAACATGATGATGAGGTAGTCTATGTTGCAATGAAGGATGATTTTGATAAAGATGAGGCAACTACACTTGTAACTTGTGTGAACAAGAATGACAAATGGATCATTGACAGTGAATGTTCACATCACATGACAGGAGACAAAAGTAAGTTTGTTACCTTAACCCAATATGATGGAAATAGTGTTAGATTTGGTAATGATGCTCCATATCTAATAAAAGTAAAAAGTTACATTAAGCTTATAGAAAAGATCTCATATGATAATGCATATTATGTTGAAGGATTAAATTACAATCTACTGAGTGTGTCACAATAAATAAATTTAGGTTGCAAAGTTGAGTTTGGAAACAAAAGTGTCAAGATATATAACACAAATGGAAATTTGATAGGAAAAGGAGATCAAACTAGAAGCAATCTATTTTGCTTTGATATAGAGGATGCTACTTGTCTTATTTTTAAATTTGATGATGTTTGGTTGTGCCATAAAAGGCCATGCCATGTTAAATTTGATAACTTGTTTAGTATCAACAACATGAAGAAAGTTAGAGGTTTGCCTATACTAAAAAAACATGTCAATGTGATATGCAAACAATTTCAGCTAGGAAAGATGACCAAGTCAATTTTCAAAAGAAAAACCTATACTTCTAAAGAGATATTAGAAATTGTTCATACTGACTTGTGTGGACCTATAGAAGTACAAAGCTAGAAGGGAGACAAGTATATAATGTTGTTTGTATATGATTACTCTAGAATGATGACAATTATGTTTCTAAAGAAAAAATTTGATACCTTTCAAAATTTTAAGTGGTTTTTAGCAAGGATTGAAAAAGAAATAGGAAAGAGTCTAAAATGTTTAAGATTAGATAGAGGAGGAGAGTTTACATCAAGAGAATTTGAGATATTCTATAATGACAAAGGAATCAAAAGATAGACTTCTATACCAAGGACCCCTCCATGGAATGGAATTGTTGAAAGAAGAAATAGATCAATAATAGATTGTGCTAGAGCACTCGTGATGGAGAAGAATATTGTTCTAAAGTACTGGAGAGAAGCTATAAGTACAACTATCTATACCCTTAAATGAGTACAAATCAAGAAAAGTACTAATGCAACACCTTTTGAATTATGGTATGGTCACTCGCCTAATGTGAAACATTTCAAAGTATTTGGTAGAAAATGCTATATTCTTAAAGATACTAGAAATGGTAAGTTTGATGCAAAAAGTGATGAAGGTATATTCTTTGGCTACTCCACAAGAAGTAAAGCATATAAGTGTTTAAATACTAACACTAACAAAATTGTGGAAAGTGAAAATGTAAATTTTGATGAATACACAGAAGTTCATGATGATGAATCCATCAAAAGACTAAAAGAATACAAATCATTTATATACTTCTATAAGGGAATGCCTACTGAAGAAGAAGCTACCATTCAAAAGGAGATCTAGCAACAAGTTTTAGTAATTGTCGAGTCATAGCTAGTAAATGTTGAACAAAATTCAAGAACTGAGCTACATTTAGATGTTGAGTTACAGAATGAGGAAAATGAAAATTTTGATTCTGAAGTTACTACACATAATAGAAATGTTGAGTTACCTAAAAGAAATATGCATAGTGACTCTGAAGCTAAAAGACAAAATGAAGAAACAAGGACTAAACTACGACTATCCAAAAATGTCAAAAGACATCACCTTGTTGAACAAATCATTGAAAACAAGGATGCTAGACCAATGACAATGAATAGACTAAGGAATGAATCATGCTTGTTGAACTAGAAAGAACCCAAGATAGTAAGAGATGCACTAGATGATGATGATCGATGCAAAGCTATGGAAGAAGAAATTGAGCAAATAGAGAAGAACAAAAATTTTAGATTAGTTCCAAGACTAGATGAAAAAAATGTGATTGGTACCAAGTGGGTGTTCAAGAATTAGCTAGATGAAACTTGTGAGATCACAAGAAATAAAGCTAGACTAGTTTTTAAAGGTTATGGAAAAGAAGAAGGAATAGACTATGGGGAAACATTTTCCCCTGTTGTAAGAATGGAAGGAGTAAGAACTCTACTTGCATACACTACCTACAAAGGATGCAAAGTCTACCAAATGGATGTTAAGTCTACATTTTTGAATGGTATATTAGAAGAAGAAGTTACATAGGATAAAAAGAGGGATTTGTTGATGACAAAAACAAGGATATGGTATATAAACTACATAAAGCACTTTATGGTTTGAAACAAGTTTCGAGAGCACGGTATAAAAGACTTCACATGTATCTTATGAAGATTGAATTTGAGTGAATTGATGATAACAACAAACTATACATCAAGAAATAAAAATGTAAACACATACTATTATCTAAAATCTTTGTTGATGATATAATATTTGAAGGAAAAAATACTCTATGTAAGGATTTTGCAAATCAGATGAAGCATGAGTTTGAGATGTCAATGTTTGGTGAGATCAAATTCTTTGTTGGATTAAAAGTTTATCAACTAAGGTATGGCATATTTCTTACCCAGTCAAAATACATCAAAGAGATACTAAAAACATTTGGATTGGAAGAACCAAAACCAATAAGTACACCCATGATAACAAGACATAAGTTATCAAAGAATGATGAGTCAGCTGAAGTGAATTAGAAACTATATAGGTCAATGATTGGTAACTTACAATATGTTGTACACAACAAACTTGATATTGCATTGTCTATTGGAATAGTTTCAAGATTTTTTGCAAATCCAAGAGAAAATCATCTAATGGCAGTGAAAAGAATAATGAGGTATGTAAAAGGAATAGAAGACTCTGGCCTATATTACAAGAAGAATGAAAAGTCTAATTTAAAGGCCTATACTGATGCTGAATAGGGAGGAAATATAGATGACAAAAAGAGGACCAGTGGAGGAGCACTTTTCTTAGGTAGGAGACTAGTTACTTGGACTAGTAAAAATAAAAGTTGTACCTCACAATCCACAGCTAAAGTTGAATATGTTGTAGCTGCCATAAACTATACAAATATTGTATGGCTTAAACATCTACTCAAAGGTATGAAGGAAGAGATAATAGAACCTATGGTACTTTATTGTGATAATACTAGTTCCATTAATATATCAAAAAAATTAGTGATGCACACCAAAACAAAGCACATTGCGATCAAGTATAATTATGTAGGAGAGCTAGTTAAAGACAAAGAGGTGAAGATGGAGTATGTCAATTCAAAGGAAAAAATTGTTAACATCCTCAAAAAACCATTACCTAAAGATGCATATGACTATCTTAGAGGTACGTTAGGGTGAAAACCCTATCAAAGGTTGTTTAGGTAACATCTGGATTGATCTGCATCAAATAGGTTGATTTCTAAATGACACAATTAATACAAAGGATCTTACTTTAGATATTGCTTGAAGTAATCAAAATGTTGACACTCCAAATCAGTCACAAGCAAGGTGACAGAGGGAGAAACTAGAGCTACTGCAAATTCTATATCTGCATGAAAAAAATGTTGAAATATTATGTCTTTAGCATTGTTGTCAAGGAGGGAGAAATAGAAGAAACTGATCAAATCTGAAGGAATAGTTAAAGAATGAGAAATAATAGCTAAGAGGGTGAAACAACACAAGGAAACATAGCAAAAACAAATTACAATGATAGATCTAAGAGGGAGCTATAAGAAAAGAAAGTGAGAGGGAGTTTGTAAGAAGTTGGAAGCCACTGATGGAAGGAACAATTTTCAATACAAAATTTCTTTTTGGCATTGCCTTACTATTTTAACCTAGTAAGTTTGGTAAAAAAAAAAACCATTTAGATGATTTTGTTGATTAGTTTGGTTTGCTATCAATACCAAAGAGGGAGATTGTTGAAATCTGATTGAAAAGATCATTGATGAAAAAGGGAGATTGTTGAAGAAGAACATATGTTCCAATCATTGTTTTGTCACTAATGTCAAACTTGCTATTTGTTGAAAAGACAATTACTTATAAGATCCAAGAACTATCACTTAGTTGATTAATAAAAAGGATCTAATCAATAAGATGTAACAATAACACCTAGTGGAAAGGTTGAGTTATGATTATGTAATGAAGTACAAGGATTAATTAAGACAATAGTGAAATGATGTATTGATAATATACTCAAAGATACAAAGGTTGGCTATACTCAAAAACTATAGAAGAACATCTAATACTAAGACTATCTAGAAAGCTTGACCAAAGTTGATAGTGGGTAATGAGAAAAGTTAGTTCATGCTGAGCATAATATCAGTTGGTGCTGAGTAAAAGAAAATTCTAGTGTATGTCAAGTAACATAGTTAGTGTCGAGAAAAATGCAATAGGTTTCAAGAATCAGTAAATTGTAATTGATGTCAAGTGAAAATAAAATAGATGTTGAGCAACATAGTATGTTCCAAGCATCAAAAGGTTAATAATGCCGAACTGCTACATTATTAGAAAAGCCAAAGATTCACCAAATTTGAGCTAACAAGTTTGTTATCTTGAATTTTGTGAACCAGGTGGAAGATAAGGATGATGAGCTAGTGGTACAAAATTTGAGGTTAACCATTTTTATGAAATTTCAAACGGATTCTAGGAGAAGCTTCTCGAAGAAACAAGATAAGGGGTAGATACATTGTATCCTACCTAATCCATCTAAACCCTAATTTGGACAATGGAAAATAGAGTAGGAAAAGTATTCTAATTTTCTATTTAGGGAATGTTTGGTCATGAATAAAAGTAGTTGAGGAGTGTGGTGTCAAAGAAAAGACAATGAGAAGGTCAAAAAAGACCAAGGAAGAATAGAGACAGAGAGTCAACTTTCTCGAGTGACCATAGGAGTGATTACATTGGCACGACAACCAAGAAGGATTAAGGAGACAAAAGCGTGAAGAGTGAACAAGCTGTTAGGGCTGTAGAGATTGAAAGACAAGCATAATTGAGGACTAAATTGAGATTTGAAATTTGCAAGATAAGTTGTAAGTTATATCAGATCAAAACTGTATTGTTACTCTTTAACAATTATCAGTTAAGGGAAAATCCTTTGGACTAAGGTTGACTTAACAGTCATTAGAAAATCCTGTAACAGGGTGGCATTACAAGTGAATGGCCTAAAGACCTCTAAGTAGGCTCACTTCTAGTAGGGTTATTGAAATCTCTTAATCAAGTCACATTTAACAATGTGTGTCATAACCTTTAATAGGGTTGGCCTTTCATAGGGCATCACTTCAGAAGAGTGAGAAATGAGTAGCATGTTACTGGTGGTTTTTTCCAAATTGGGTTTTCACATTAAATCACTATGTTATGTTTGTTGATCTTTCATGTCTTATTGTTGAATGCTTATTTATTAGTAACTTGGAAGTTTAAGTGATTGGCTTGGATGTATGAATATTTACTAGGTTCATTAAGCTGAGTAAAAAATATTTATTGGTACATTTAGACCTTGAATAACTGATTCACCCCCCTCACCCCACTCTCAGTTATTCTAAAGAATTCTAATGCCATGTCTTCATCATATTGGTCAAATGTAGGCTTTTCATGAAATTTTTGCATATGATCAAAGGAGCTACCATTTTTCTTTCTCTCTAAGGAGGTTTTTGGATCTAGAAGATGAAGACAATTAATGTCTTGGAGTGGAATTTTTAGACCTATAAGAAGAGGGTGACCTTAAAGAAGTGGGCTCACATGCATGTAAAGGCCTTAAGGAAGATTCATGTAATGATATGATCTTATTTTCTATCACTTTGTTCAAATTTAGAGTGCATTCTCCTTATTCTCTTAGTGAGATGAAGATAAGTATTACCATTTATCTCTTCTATTTCTTTGTATCAAGTATATAGGTCTTGAAACCTTTGAGTAGCATAGAAGAACTCACGATCGTCTAGACTTGGTTGAGATTTGGTAGCATGAGGTTTGAGTTCCATAGTGGTAGATAGAAAATCAAACATGAAGGAGACTAGAGGAAGCTAATAAGGTGACACGAGATAACTTGATGTCAAAACTAGAGAGGTAGAGTGTTCACTTTTCAAATATAGGTAGCAATGAATGAATAAATTTTCAAGCAATGTGTCCAAGAAGATTAAAATACTAGAGACTCAATTCAAGATCTAAGAAAGAAGAAAAATAGCCAAATAGATAGAGCAAGAAGGGTGACAAGTGAACAACATTCCCAACCCAAGAGTGTAGTCAAGAAATCAAAGTAACCATTTCAGTAAAATATAAATAGCAAGTGAACATAGACCATAAAGATAGAAAGACCAAGAGAACTAAGATCAAAGATCAACTCTAAGCATGTTCAAGCACTATAGACATAGAAAATCAAAGTCAAATGATGAAACTCATGTTGTAAGAAATTTAAGAAAAATGTTTAGACTTGATGTTTTGACTTGGTTGACAAAGTTGATAGCATGACAAGTTTAGTTTTCAAAAGAAAGATGTGACACATCTAGTAGTCTAAAAAAAATCAAACAAGGGACAAAGAAACCTTGCATGATACAAGTATATATGAGGTCTCAAAAGAAATCCCTAGAACTATCATCATATGTATGTTCAAAATATTTCCATGGGTCTAGCACATTAGAGAACACATCAAGCAATGTATATCTAAAGGAAATAGTTCAATACTCAATACCTTGGCCCACAACTTGATGCTCCCTTGCTTCACACAAAGTAGTTTCCCACAATAGATATTGGCTTTGTCATAGATTGGTTACCCACATCTAAATGAACACATATGGTGATTCAAATCTTGAGGTAATCCAGGTAGTCCAATAGGATTGATCCTTGCACCAAGATATTAAGTGGAGAAAATAGGGTAGCCTCTAATATTAAGGTATCTAATAAGGGCTGCCATTCATAGCACTCATCTTGTTCCCGATATGGGAACCCTTACCTTGTCGAAAGTAATGGACCTTGCAGCCACAAGAGTACCTTAAGCATTCTTATTTAGTAATTTCCTCATGGTCCTAATCCCACAAGTAATATTACTAGATGAAGACAAGAACTATGTCTGCCAAGGTATTATGTCTTTGATATCCTTGAGTTTATAGTGGGTTGGAAGAGCCAAGTTTGCTTGTCCCCACTTGGGTCATTCCTCTTCATCTCTCAAAATGAGACCCACTAAAGGATTCTAAACTAAACAAAATGGATCCACTTTTGGAAGTCAAGATTTTTGATTCACTACAAGGGTGAAAATCATACTCTCTTATTCCAATTGC
Organism: Cupressus sempervirens; assembly: GCA_028749045.1. NCBI lineage: Eukaryota > Viridiplantae > Streptophyta > Pinopsida > Cupressales > Cupressaceae > Cupressus > Cupressus sempervirens. The sequence continues at coordinate 245,120,661 of CM053784.1, forward strand.
TTCCCCAAACACACCAAGAAATGTTCATATATCCCTTACTCCACCTTGGCATATCAAATAGGTCAAGATTTTTGATTCATGTAAAAGGTGAAGAACATACTCATATACCAAGTGAAAAGCTTTAGTAAACTATGAAAGGATGAGATCTAGGGTAAACTAGGAAATCACAATAGACACAAGAAATCATGAAATGAATTTTTTATTTTTATGTTTTTGTTTGTTTGTTTTTTTTTTTTTTAAATCTAGGGCAGCCCTACAAATAAGTGTTAGAAGCCTCTTAGCATAGGTCTTTGGCATGCATTCTTCTTACCAATGAAATGAAAAACTCCCTACAAAACAACCAAGATTAGGGAATAATAACCAAGTATGACTTGAAAAAAAAAGTGGTTAGTTGAGTAAAAAAAATCCAAGTTATCTTCCAACCAAGTATGCAAAGAAAGTGCAAGCTAATCACAAAACAATCTCTTTTTACGTTTTGCTTTTGACCTAGTCAACAAGATTGGACTTGTTTGCTATGATTTCAGCTCCAAAAATAGAAATGAAAAGAAGAGACCCTTTTAAAAACAAGAGAGCTTTCCAAAAATGCAAAAAATTTAGAAATATCTCTTCATTTATGCCCTAGAGACCCATTTTTTCAAAATAAATTAGATTTATCAAACTACATTATTGAGCCCTAATATGACCTTTTCAATCAAAATGCAAAGAAATAACCCCCTGTATAATTTAAAGAACTTTTTAAAAATGTAGATTTTTCCAAAAAATATGTTAATTTGTGATTAGAAATATTTTTTATGAAAAAAAAAAATCATAACAGATGAAAATCAACTCAAAAAAATCTTTGAATTGGACTAAGACATTTAGGATGCATCTCCAAGCTGAAAAAAAAGATTAAGATCCTAACTCAAATTAGTTTGGAAGATATGATCAAATATTTAAGACCTAGGGTTGTGGCCTTCAAACCAATCTATACAAGGGTTAGCCTTAAAACCAAAGTGAGAAACTTGCAAAACCACTTGATTAGACTCAAGAAGTTGCTATAAAAATTTGGAAATGATAATGTAACCAAAAATGCAAGGAAGAAAATGAAGATAAAAACTTGTTTCTAGCCCCACATTGGGTACCTAATTTGTATACTATAAATGTGTCACATTCAAAACCCTTCTATCTAAGTGATTCCATGAGATTGGAATGCTTGAATGTCATCTTAGAGCTCCCTATCCATGAAGTACAAGGGTATGTTTAGAGAAATACAAATAGCTCTTAGATGAGTCTTTCAAACACAACCCTTGGTAGAAAACCATACAATGGAAGGTTCTATGAGATACGAGCAAGAATGTTGATGTCCAAGAGAACTCTCAAAATGCAATGCAAGTATGACTAAGCTAGCATGCAATGCAAAATGAAAATATATTAAACAAGATGAGAGTGTTACAATCCAAACTAGTTGAGCTATGTGATTTAAGCTACTATAAGATGCACTACTCTATCATGAAGAAATGAATCTACACTAGTATACCATGGATGGAATAATTTAGACAAGAAGTGAAAGTGCTCCACAAGCTCTCAAAAATTTGATCGATAAAATTGCAGCATAACAATACTTAAGAGTGTGGATAATTTGAGAAGGGGAGAGCTCTTTCTTTTAAAGACATATGGAAAGTGGAGATTAAGAAGCAAAAGAGGCATAATCAAGGGAGGAGAATGCATCTTGAGCAATTTGTGTGCACAAGAATCTCACCTAATCAAGATCAACAGTTGAATTTAAGAGGAAAAAGATGTGTCGAGGAGAATAAAAATTCCATTCACCTTGGAAAGTGTACACCTCATGTGAGAGAAAAATACTTTTCTTTTAATTTGTAAAGTAGAAAAAAGACATTATGTGTGTACATTGAGTGGGTTAGAAGAATGTGGTATTTTATTTAATTAAATAGGGACATGTTCTTTTAATCAAATAATGAACTTAGGATAGCATATTCAAACTATACATTATAATCAAATTAATTGATTTTTAGCAATTTAGTCTAGGAAAATGATTAATTAATTTAGCCAAAATATTGAGAAGGGGGCTAATAGTCTAGATGACTATTTTTAGGTGTTTACACTATTACTAAACTTTTCACATGTGTAAAATTTAAGTATTCATATAAGGAAAGTACATAAATGCAATTCATTTCACAAAAATTAGAAATGTCCTTGTATTATTTATTTTCAAATATACATTGATATTTACAAAAAGTGAAATGAATTGAAATACTAAAAGGGAAAGGATCTCACACAAGCCATGAGTATAGTTTACTATAGCTAACTTTATTTCATAAAGTTATATATAAATAGATAAATATGTTTAAAAGAAAGAAGAAAAGAGGATAGAGATAACCAGTCATTGCCTTTTGATTTGACTGGTGATGAATTCTATGGTGTTCCTCATCTAGCTCCAAGCTTTTCATTCTTTAGTAGCTACAAAAAATGAAGAAAATTGATATTAGATCTTGAAGGATCCAAGCAATGAATGCATGTCTCTACTACTACACATATTCTAAGTGTTGATGCATTTCATTACAAAAGAAAGTAAGCAATGATATTGAAATATAATGTCGAAAGATATTTTGCAATAGGCTTTTCAAACAAATAAAAGTCATTTATGAGTGTCATGAGCCTGTGCCCGAACCTTATGAAATAATCATCATTATCACTAATGTAGGGTTGATTATAATTTTGCAAGAGATCCAAATTTGAGCTGAACTTTTTATTAAGTACCATATTAATCGAACATATAAGTACAACACTTCAAAAGAAAGAAAGAGTGCTGGTACCTCCAAGCTTTTCATTCTTTAGTAGCTACAAAAAATGAAGAAAATTGATATTAGATCTTGAAGGATCTAAGAAATGAATGCATGTCTCTACTACTACGCATATTCTAACTATCGATGCATTTCATTACAAAAGAAAGTAAGCAATGATATTGAAATATAATGTCGAAAGATATTTTGCAATAGGCTTTTCAAACAAATAAAAGTCATTTATGAGTGTCACGAGCCTATGCCCAAACCTTATGAAATAATCATCATTATCACTAATGTAGGGTTGATTATAATTTTGCAAGAGATCCAAATTTGAGCTGAACTTTTTATTAAGTACCATATTAATCAAACATATAAGTACAACACTTCAAAAGAAAGAAAGAGTGCTGGTACTTTCCATATTTTTTTTATAGAGCCAGCTATGTGAAGGCTAAAAGTGGGTCATAATTTTCAAAAGAAAGCAATAGAAATCAAGATTCCATGAATTCCAATAATTTCAAATGTTGATGCTCAACCACACTTAAATCTTGTTACTATTAAGAAGATTCTATCTCTGTAGGTAACATCTCTAGTTTAGTGGGAAGCAACATAATGAATAGAAGACACAAAAAAGATACTTGGAGTGGACAAAATGGTTAGCACTTCACATTCTAGTAGGGTAGATCTTAATTAGGGAGTGGGAGAGAGGGTTTCAAGCATTTCACATTCCCTTTTGGGGGTTCTAGTAGGGAATTCTTTCATAGATGATATTGATGGATCTAACTTCATGGGAGATATGTTCTCAAACATTTTTCTCTTTCCAAAAATTGACAAAGAAATTGGAATTCATTTGGAGGCTTTGCTACTTCACAGGGACAAGCAAAAAGCAGTTCTTCTCAAAACCCTCAACAGATTCTAGTTCTCGATTCCAATTTTTTTTAAGAGAAAGTATTAGATCCATGAATGACTTGGTTGTTGATGTTTTATACTCTATCATCAAAAAGCTACCAAGTTTTGGAGACAATTTTGGATCAGGTTGCCAACACATTGCAAGGAATAGTGAAGAGCAATGAGAAGGGATCATTGCTGGAATATGCTAGTGATTGGAATGCAAAGGATGTAAAAAATTACTATTTAGATCTGCTGCCAAGGTTTTCAAAGAAAATAGATAATGGTGGTCTTGATGAGTTGGTGAGGACATCACTAAAGCTACCATAAGTTTTGTTACCAACCACAAGAAAGAACACCCCAACAATTTGGTGAGCTCTTAGTGGATTGTATCATGATCGAATCCTTTTCTATAATGCAGAGGTTTTTGATCAATCACATATTATTGCTAAAAAGTTTGGAGTCCCAAAAATACCAAGAATGATTGGAATCCTATCTAATAGTGAAGTAGTTATGATGAGCAGTGGAAGTGGCTTTGAACAGGCAAGGCAAAATAAAGTCCAAGAACTTGGGAAACTTATTGAAAATTTAGAGATGATAAATTTGAAAGTTATGCCTACAAAATAGAGCTCTCAATCAAATCAAGGTTCAAAGGAACCTATATCTCTACAAAAAAAAGGCAACAACAAAATTCTTTTATGGTGGTTCAAATTTACAACAAAGATCTTTCAGCATGGAAAATAAAAAAATACCCCATGAAACTATAAAGAGAAACCCTACATGGGTTTTGAAACAAATGGCATATTGTTTCTAGAAAAGGAAACAAAAACATCTACTCTCAACTTGCAAGAAAGTCTGCATCTGTAGTTGTTGGTGTAGCAAATCAGCTTTACATTTAAACTAGCCTGTTTGTCACAATAAAGGAACCTTTTTAAAGAGGAAAAAGCTATTGATATCTTCTGAAGACGTGCTTCTTATATTACAACACAGAGCAAATGAATAAGGAAAATATGTCCTTCGAAACAATCCATTGTGAGCTTGTGTAATAAAAGTCAAGCATTGTTTAACAAAGACCAACTTCAAAAAAATAAGTGCAGAGGATAATACTGAAAGGAACTAAGCTCATACACATTCCTAAAACACTTTTGTTGGCTAACACTTCTAGAACATATGGAGATGCACCATCGAGAAGTCATGAAAACCATACCTTCAAGCAACAATGGTGGCTACCACAAAATAGTTTTCAACAAATTTATTTCATGGCAATGCATAGAACCAATGCAAAGTTTTGAAAATGGTAGCAATCAAGAATATAACAACAAAATAATAAAGCAAGAAAGAGCAGAGGATGCAATGGAGGCCACGAAAACTTTGTGAACCCTCACCTCTTCTTCATTGTAGATCTAGATGTTTTCAGAAAGTGAAAATGATAAGATGAAGGAATGATTAGGGTATTCGAAGAAGACTTTGGCCCCAAATTCCTTTCTATATTATTTGGAGTCTATGGGTTATATTATGGGATTTTAATTGCTTCTTGTTGTTTTGCATTGAGCATAATGTGGAAGAATTTGTGTTTATACCTTAGGATTATTTTTGTGATTGAAGTGTTATCTTATGTTTTTTCATAAATTTAATATTGTAAAAAAATAAATATTAAAATTATATATAATCATTTAATATTATCTTCTCATTGTAAAATGCAAAAATTAAGGGGGCTATATGAGTTATTTATTTTTGCATAAATTTTGTATTGTAAAAGGAAAATATTTAAATGATATCCTTATAAGTCATTTAATATTTTTCTATTTTGTGATCTAAAAGGATAAATGAGTCATTATATCCCTATGTTATGATCTTTTAAGTGAGACATCAGCTGGAAACATCTAGAGGGAATGTAGGACTAGTGGGTCAGATTTGTCTTTATCATGTCAGTTTGGTGGGTCTTGATGACCAGTTAGAGACTTTTTTTGGGTAGTTTAAGATGAGTCATAGGCTTCATAATGAGTTAGTGGAGTCATATGAGTAAAAGAATTCATTTTTAGAAGTTTCTAAGGCCTTGATTTTGAGGCTTTCTTTCTAAATTCAACCCAGGTGGTTGAGTTTGTACTTAATGAGTTTTGCAACTCATTTTAGGGAGTTCTAGTTATCCAGAGAAGAAAATGTGACTTCTATTATGAGTCCTAATTCCTTTTTGCAAAATTTTTAATTCATCTTGGGAAATTCAATACAGGTGATATAATTGTGTTCATGTTATTTTGGTATTACTTACTAAGCCTTCTTGCTTCCTGTAGTTCTGTGTATGTATCAAAATGATTTGATAAAGTAATTTGTGAGCTTTTATTATCCCTTATTACTTTGTCTATTTTCAACACCTGGGTGTATGAAAGTAAGTCTACCTGTAGGTTGTGGTTTGTGTTTCAAAACCTTATTACAAATCATTTATGTAGGTCTTTACAGAAAGATGTGTTTTTTGCATGTACTCCAGGTACCTGTCTGATCCCTTCTCTATTAAGTGTGTTTAAGTTTTCCATATTATTTTGGTGTATCACCATCTCCTAGTTTAGGTTGTAAGCTGAGGTTCATTTTCAGCAATTTCTTCCCTTTTCCCTGAAGTTTAAGTTAGGATTTTAGAAATATCACTAAATACCCAATAGGAGTTGGCCTAGAATCCAGAGTTCTCATTTCATTTGTACATCCCACGTAGTGAAGTGATTCCCATGTTAAGTCAGGATTGCTAAACTTTCAGTTCAGTACTCGGTGCAAATTTTGAAACTTAATAGTTTTGGCATGCTTGGTGGGATGCGAGCACATTTTTCAATTGTGCTTGTAGAGTAGATAGTCATAATTCAACCAGCCAGAAAAGTGCAATAAATTTATGAGAAAAATTTAGACAAGAAGCTCTACTTCTTTTGAATATTTATAGTTAGAAACTCCAAAAAGGTGTGGAAGGACTCTTGCTAGAACAAAACCATTGTCAAGGAGGCAACTTTCAGCCCTTGGTATTCATGTGTATAACATAACACATCAAAGGAAAGTTAGGAATTCAACAAGTCCAATAGTAAGGACTAAATCAATTGAAACTTCTGCTAATTCAACTGTAACTTCAGCAAATACTAGTTTTATACTAGCAAGTACAACAAATGCAATCTTTTAGTTTTTAGTACCACATCAACCTATACAATAGCAAGTACAACAACTTCTATAGCAGATAATATAGCAACCTATACAAAAACCTCCTCTAATGGCAAGGGCATATGCTTTTGTGCCATTTAATTAAGGGAGTCCCTTGAATTTTGCTCAACATCATGATATACCACTTGTATTAAAGAGTTTACCAGACTTCACTGGAGAAAATCAGACTATAGCGTATGAGCATATAAGGGATGTTGCTACTTTATGTAATTTTTATCATATTATAGAGAAAGATGTTGCTACTAAACTACTTGTACCATCTTTTAAGGGGAAAGCACTTCAGTGGTTCAAAAACTTGGCTGTTGGTTCCATAGATTCATGAGACGCTTTGGGTGATGCTTTGACAAGACACATTGAAGATAAATCAGATTTCTTATCTCTTGTAGAGTAGCTCACAATCATAAAGCATGCTCCTCAAGAATAAATGATGGATTTCAGCAATTGGTTTCAAAGAACCTGGACTAGAATACTTGTCATAGTAAGGCCTCCAACAAACCATACTTTTCTTTATTATTTGAAAAGCTTAAATAGCAATATTTTTGTGATGATTCAGTCAATGGGAGGTCTTCCACTATCTCAAGATTATGCCATCACTATTAGATATGAAAATAGTCTTATTCAGGCTAGTAAAATAGCCCCTAGGCCTCCAGTGCCCATTTTTTCAGACATTCAGCCAAACATACCACTAACAATTCCACCATTTAATCCATTACCTATTGTTCCTAGCCCAGAAATTACTATAGAAAGCCCTTTAGGTACTTCATGACCTTCACAAGAGTTGCATGAAATTAAGAATAGTTATTTTAAGATTGAAAATATGATACAAACTTTTAGTAATGAGTTGGTTAATCTTAAAAAGTAGCAATTTCAGCCTAGGCCACCTTACCAATAGTAGAATCTAGTTCTAAATCTGCCTTACTAGCAACAAAATTAAGGTCAATCCCAAGGAAATAAATAGCCATATCAAGGAAATGCAATGGGTTATAGGAAAAATATCAACCAAAGACCTTTCCATCCTTATAACCCAACCCCTCTTAATTCTACTAATCCAATAAGAGATATAGTGCCTATGCAAAACAACCTTGCAACATACTTTGAATGGTGTTACCCCTATAATGAAGCACATAATCAAGCCACATGCACAAATGGAGTAATCAACCAGGCATTAATGGTACAAAATACAATTACAAGATAGAAAAATGACACAAATGATACACCTGAATAGCAACATGATGCACACATTCTTGAAATCGCTTTCCCTAACTAGCAGAGAGATGATTTTTGTGTAGTCAATAATGACTCACCAATATTAGCTAATACCTAAGCCAAGAAAAGATCCCTTGAAACAAAGCAAACAAAAAATAAGGGTAAATCACTTGATATTGCTGAACCATCATCAAGTACCACAAACACAGTGGGAGATACTCACATTCCTGTCACCAAAGAAAACATTCACAAGCAAGCGGAACATGGTGTTGTTAAAGCACATCAAAAATCACATATTGCTACACCTTTCAATACTATGGAGAATATGAAGAAGATGAATGTGTCTGTGTCAATGTGGGAGATGTTGTCTATTCCTGGCCAAAAGGTTATTTTATAGAAAGCTTTACTTGATGAAGCAAATCCTATGAAAGTCATAGATGAACCAACAAAGGTTGTATTAACAAATGCTGATGAAAAGAAAGAGGGCAGCAATAAGATTTCTAAGGAACCAAGTAAGATAGTTAAACCTCCTCCTTTCTATCTTTCATTGATAATTGGCGATAAATTGGTCCACAACTGTATGGTTGATAGTGGAGTTACAAGCTTAGTCATGCTGAAAATGATAGCTAACCAGTTAGGACTAAAATATCAGCCCATTAAAAGAGGTGTTGTCCACCTTGATGGGGTGTCTATTGGTATAGGTGTGATTAAAGATGCAAGTGTTACTCTTCATGCTTTTCCTAACTTTTCCGTTTAGCAAGGTATCTATGTCATAGATTTACCTCTATACTTTGCCATCTGTTTGTCTACAGATTTTACTGCAAAGATTGGTGGTTATTTGTCATATGATTGGTCTCACATACTTTTTAGGACTAGATATGGTACTAAATTAATGATAAATTTTGAATTAATTGCAAGAAATCATATAGAACCTTATGTACCTAGTGCTATCAATGCAAATTTGATTGCATTTGATGAGTAAGAGCATCATATAGCTATTGAAACTAGAACCCAGCTAGATAATGTTCCAAATATTCTTCTTGATGATTGGGCATCAACTCAAACCTATGAAAATTGATTTTATGATATGATAAATGTTGACTTAGGGACTTATATTATACATGAGCAAGATGAAATCATTCCTAATCTGGTCAAACTAGAAAATTAGTTGGAAAAATCCCAAAATTAGCTATGGAGCATGTTTTTTGATGGTTTGAAGGGTAAACAAGGTTTTTGTGGGGGTGTCATGTTAATTTCACTTGAAGATGAAAAGTACTATGTTACTTTTAGATTTAGCTTTTATTGTACTAACAATACAACAGAATATGAAGGGTTGATTCATGGATTAGAATGGGCAAGGAAATGTGGTATTAAGTGTTTAAAAGTATATGGTGATAGTGAACTGGTAGTCAATCAAGTTAGATGTCTAAATGCTATTAAAAATGATATTGTTAAGTCTTATAGACATTGTATATGGGATTTACTTGAAAATTTGGATGCTTTTAACATACTAGCTATTGATAAGTAGGAGATAATTTCCATAACAAGTCAAATGAGTTTGACTCAAAATCACACAGTTAAATCCTAATAGCAATATCACAATACTAGCTATTCCTAGACATAAAAACCAACATGCTAATAGGTTAGCAGCTATAGGAGCTTAGTATGATATTGTGAATAGTGTTTTAGCACACACTGATCAACAACATATAAAGATTATTACCAGTCCTTCAATTCTTGATAATGATGTTAATTGACAAGTGTTTGAAAGTGACAAACAAATTTTGCAATTTCTATTTGAAGAAGATATTTTTGCCAATTCTAACCAGTAAAGGTATAAAGATCAATATGGTGACTAGGTGTTATAGCCAAAAAATAATAAATTTCCTAAAGGGTTAGTAACAATGGAAAGTGTTTTTAATTCTTATGATCAACTAAAACCTAGTAAAGCCAACTTGTTGGTCAAAGGAAATCAATATGAGGATCTAGAAATTGCACTTGGTAAATGCCTTAAGTTTGGCAAAGTGAATTTTGTTGAAGAAAAAGAGTCTTTTCTTCATTTATTTCAAGAATTCAGAGATGATTTTGTATGGCAATACAATGATCTAAAAGGATTTAACCCAAAGCTTGCACAACATGCAATAGAGATAGAACCAATAACTAAACTAGTTTGACAAAGACAAAGGCCAATTAATCCTAAGCTGGAGCCTTTGATGCAAAAGGAAGTTCTCAGGTTGATTAAGAGAAAATTCATTTTTCCTATCAAACACACAAGCTAGGCTGCTAATTTGGTCCCAGTAAGGAAGAAAAATGGAGAGCTATGGTTGTGTGTGGATTTTAGAGACTTGAATAGAGTCTCATTGAAGGATAGACACCTGCTTCCATCCATGGAGCAAATATTACAAAGTGTGTTAAGAGCTGAATGGTTCTCTTTGTTGGATGGATATTTGGGTTACAATCAAATTCTAGTAAAGGAAGAAGACCAGTTCAAGACAACTTTTACAACAAAGTGGGGAACAATGGCATACAAAAGAATGCCATTTGGACAGTCCAACACTAGAGCTACTTTTCAAAAAGTTATGGAAATGGCTTTTAAAAATCTAATGTATAAATTTTTTCTAGTATATTTGGATGATGTCACTATTTATCCTCAAAAAATAGCAGACCATATTGACTATTTAATATAGATTTTGAGCACTGTAGAGAATTTGGCATCTCATTAAACCCAAAGAAGTGCATTTTTTTATGTACATGAAGGTAAATTACTCAAGTATATTGTATCTAAAGAAGGCATCACTATGGATCATGAACGAGTTGCAACAATTTTGGAGCTTCCTTTACCACAACACAAAAAAGGCCTTCAAAGCTTCATTGATAGCATTAATTTTGTGAGGGGATTTCTGCTTGACATTGTAGCTCTATTTAAGCCATTTTGGTAAGGATTTTATCCTTTATGCATATGGTGGTTATGATGTGATTTTACCCATGTTGGTATAGAAAAATTTAGATAGATTGGAATAGCCAATCACATTTTTTAGTAAAGGACCTAAAGAATATGAACAATGGTATAGTTTTGTTGAGAAACATGTTCTTGTAGTTGTTAAAAGTCTTAAGAAGTTTAGACACTCGTTGACACATAATAAGGTAGTTTTGCGTGTGATGCATCCAAGTGTCAAGGAGTTCCTCTTGAGTAAGGATCTGAGTGAGAAGTGAGCTGGCTGGATAACATGTTTCATGGATTATGATGTGGAAATCTAGATAACCAAGTTGGTTAAGGGAAAGGGCTTGTGTGAATAGATTGTAGACAAAGAAATTTCAAAGCTTGAGGGGCAAGCGAATGTTGTTTTGCTAATTGGTGCTATAGGAAACAATGATGAGGAAGCAAGTTGGTTAAAAGATACGATTCATTTTTTGAAGACTAGTGAATGTCCAACCACTTTGGATAGAGCAAAACAAAGATATTATTATGTGCAATCAATTCCTTTTATTTTTATTAATGATATTTTATATCAAAAGACTACAATGGATTACTTCTTAGGTGCATTGATTCAAATCAAGTTACAAATAAATTTCATTAATTTCATGATGGACATTCAGGAGGACATTTTTCTCCTAGGACAATAGCATACAAAATTCTTTGAGCTAGCTATTATTGGCCTAATATGTTGAAGGACAGTCATGCATATGTTAGGAAATGCACCAAATATGCTATGTTTATAGGAAAAGAGAGGCTGCTAGCTTTACCTTTGCAACCAATTAAGATAGAACAGCCCTTTAAAAAATGGAGTGTTGATTTTATAGGGCATATTAAACCTCCATCAAGTGTGGGTCACAAGTGGATAATCAGAGAAATTGATTATTTCACTTGTTGGATCGAGGCAGTAGCATTAAAGGATGCAAATAAAATAGTAGTCCTCAATTTCTATGATGACATTGTGAATATATTTGGAGTGCCTAATTCAATTATCTCTGATAACATAGTTTCTTTCATTGGAATGAAAGTAATTGACTAGGCATTCAAACATGGCATATATCTCAGCATTAGTTTTAATTATTACCCACAGTGTAATGGATTGGTAGAATCTTCCAACAAGAATCCGATAAGAATTATCAAGCACACTTTGCAAGAAAATTAGAGATTGGCATTCAAAATTAAAGGCTCCCTTATGGGTTGATAGAATCACCCCAAAGAAAGCTATTGGAAATTCACCTTACCAACTTGTCTATGAAAAGGAAGCTCAACTATCAATTGAAATAGAATTACCAACTCTGAACCTTGCTACTTAGCTAGTTTTTTTTGAGGAAGGTGATTCCATTCTAGTGTTGTGTGCCCAACTAATGGAGTTGGAAGAAAGAAAGAAAAAATCCATACAAACCATGGAGTATCAACAAATGAAAATTAAGAAGAGCTTTGATAGAAAAGCTCAAGCAATAGAATTTAGTGTAGGTGACATGGTGCTAAAGTGGGATGTTCTCAAGAGGAGGCCATGCCATCACAATAAATTTGATCATATGTGGGTTGGGCCGTTTCAAATTTTTGAATGCAAACAACATAATGCTTACCAACTAGCTACCATGGAAGGAAATGTAATACTAATCCCTGTGAATAGGATCCACCTCAAGCCTTATTTTGAGGTATGAATTTCAATCCTACTTGTATATACCAGGTTAGTTTCCTTGTTTTCAATAAGTGTGTCTACATTTTGGTTTAGTTTAGTTTTTCATTCTAGGTTAGTTTACTATTTTTTTTGGTAGTCTAGTTTAGTCAAGTTGTTGGTTTATGTTGTTAAGTAGTCATTTCCACTCATTTCATTCATGCATGCATAAATGTATATCATTGAATGCATACTCATATCTAGTACACACATACATACACACATACATATCACTACCAATACATATATCTGGCTGCAACCATACATATATGCATTCCCATGCATCCACTACATACATGCATCCATTCAAGCCTGTACGTTCATCCATACATAAACCAAATGGTCGACTATGACAGTTTTGACTCCTAAAGTTGATACTTGACTTTTGACCTTGCATACTCATCAATCTAATAAGAGTTTTAGGTCTTACTAAAATCACGTGCATGCATTCAAAACTAAACCAACAACTTTAGAAGTCACTTTGTGTCAGGTCTAGGTGCTAGGAATGCATAATTTAGACTCTATGCCCAATAAATAAGAGCAAACTGGTCAAGTGTCAAGCAGGTAGACAAACAACAAAGGTTGCCAAAAAATGTTACTAAATTTTACACCTGCATAAAATTTAAGTATTCATATAAGGAAAGTACATAAATGCAAGTCATTTTATAAAAAATACAAATGTCCTTGTATTATTCATTTTCAAATATACACTAATATTTACAAAAAGTGAAATGAATTGAAATACTAAAAGGGAAAAGATCTCACACAAGCTATGAGTATAGCTTATTATAGCTAACTTTCTTTCATAAAGTTATGCATAGATAGATAATATTTTTGAAAGAAAGAATAAAAGAGGATAGAGATAACTAGTCATTGGCTTTTTCTTTGACTAGTTATGAATTCCCTAGCATTCCTCATCTAGGTCCAAGCTTTGCATTCTTTAGCAGCTGCAAAAAAGAAATAAAATGATATTAGATCCTAAAGGATCTAAGCAATTACTACATATCTCTACTACTACACATATTCTATCTATGGATGCATTTTGTTACAAAAGAAAGTAAGTAGTGATATTGAAATCTAATGCTAAAAGATATTTTGCACTAGGCTTTTCAAAGAAATAAAAGTCATTTATGAGTGTTATGAGCCTATGCTCAAACCTTATGAAAAAATCATCATTATCATTGCTATAGCTCATAATGCATCCAAACAAAACAAAATGAAATGAAAGAGAGAAGAAGGTCTTTTGTATAGAATTCATTTTACGAATGGATAGCTGCATTACAATTTGAGTTGGTTAATCAAGGGAATGGAAAGGAATCAAATAAAAATCATGATGAAGGGCAGAGAACAAAGTTAAGAGATGATGAGCCTATGAACATTGAAAAGTTTCTAATGAAATTATTTGACATCATACATAACCTTTAGATGATGATTGTGAAGTTGAAAATAGAGAGTTCCCTTGTTCATCTTCCAAAGTAGTATCAAAACATAGAATCTAAGGCCAAGGAAACTAGAATCTAACTTATCTAATCATGTACCCTATATAGAGCATGTGAACTTAAAGTCATGTATAGTTTGAAAATAGGGTTCATTATAATTTTGCAAGAGATCTAAATTTGAGATGAACATTTTATTGAGTATCATATTAATTGAACATATAAGTTCAACAATTCAAAAGAAAGAAAGAGTACTGGTACTTTCCATAATTTTTTTATAGAGCCAACTGTGTGAAGGCTGAAAGTGGGTCATCATTTTCAAAAGAAACCAAAAAAGATCAAGATTCCATGAATTCCAATAATTTCAAATTTTGATGCTCAACCACACTTAGATCTTGTCACTATTAAGAAGATTCTAGCTCGGCAGGTCACATCTCCAATTCATTGGGAAGCAACATAATGAATAGAATACACAACAAAGATACTTGGAGTGCATAAAATGGTCAAAACTTCACATTCTAGCAAGGTAGATCTCAATCAGGGAGTGGCAGAGAGGTTTTCAAGCATTTCACATTCCCTTTTGGAGGTTCTACTAGGACATTCTTTCAGAGATGACATTGGTGGATCTAACTTCATGGGAGATATGTTCTCAAACATTTTTGGCTTTCCAAAAATTGACAAAAAAAATTGGAATCCATTTGGAGGCTTTGTTGGTTCATAGGGACAAGCAAAAAGTAGTTCTTCTTAGAACCCTCAGTAGATTCTGGTTCTTGATTCAAAATTTTTTAAAGAGAAAGTATTAGATCAATGAATGACATGGTTGTTGATATTTTACACTCCATCATCAAAAGGCTACCAAGAGTTGGAGACAATTCTAGATCAGGTTGCCAAAACATTGCAAGGAATAGTAAAGGAGCAATGAGAAGGGATCACTACTAGAATAAATTGGTGATTGGAATGAAAAGGATGTAAAAAATTACTATTTAGATCTGCTACCAAGGTTTTCAAAGAGAATAGATAATTGTGATCTTGATGAGTTGGTGAGGACATCGCTCAAGCTACCAAAAGTTTTGTTACCAACCACAAGAAAGAACACCTGAGCAATTTGGCGAGCTCTTAGTGGATTGCATCAGGATCAAGTTGTTTTCTATGATGCAGAGGTTTCTGATCAGTCACATATTATTGCTAAAAAGTTTGGAGTCCCAACAATATCAACGATGATTGGAATCTTGTCTAATAGTGAAGTAGTTATGATCAATAGTGGAAGTGGCTTTGAACAATCAGGGCCAAATAAAAACAAACAACTTGGGAAACTTATTGAAAATTTAGAGAGGATAAATTTGAATGTTAGGCCTACAAAATAGAGCTCTCAATAAAATCAAGGTTCAAAGGAACCTATATCTCTGGAAAAAAAAAAAGTAGTAACAAATTACTTTTACAGTGGTTCCAATATACAAAAAATATCTTTCTACATGACAAATAACAAAATACCCCATGAAACTATATAGAGAAACCCTACTTAGGTTTTAAAAGAAATGGCATATTATTTCTAGAAAAGGAAACAAAAACATCTACTTTTAGCTTGCAAGAAGGTTTTATATCTGTAGTTGTTGGTGTAGCAACTCAGCTTTCCATTTAAACTGGATTGTTTGTCATGATAAAGGAACTTTTTTTAGAGGAAAAAGCTATTGATATCTTTTGAAGATGTGCTTCTTATATTATAGCACAGAGCAAATAAATAAGGAAAATTTGTCCTTTGAAACAACCCATTGTGAGCTTGTGTAATAAAAGTCAAGCATTGTTTAACAAAGACCAACTTTAGAAAAACAAGTGCAAAGGATAATACCAAAAGGAACTCAGCTCATACACATTCCTAGAGCAATTTTGCTAGCTAACACTTCTAGAACATATGAAGATGCACCATCAAGAAGTCATGAAAACCATACCTTCAAGCAACAATGGTAGCTACCACAAAAAAATCTTCAACAAATTTCTTTCATGGAAACACACAAAACCAACGCATGGTAGCTATCAAGAATATAAGAACAAAATAAGAAAGCAACAAAGAGCAGAGGATGTAATGGAGGCCACAAAAACTTTGCAAACCCTCACCTCTTCTTCACCATAGATCCACATGTTTGCAGAAAGTGAAAATGATAAAATGAAGGAATGATTAGGGTATTCGAAGAAGACTTCTACCCCAAATTCCTTTCTATATTATTTGGATTCCGCAGGTTATATTATGGGATTTTCCCTTTTTGTTGTTTTGCATTGAGCATAATGTGGAAGGGTTTGTGTTTATACCTTAGGATTCTTTTTGTGATTGAAGTGTTATCTTATTTTTTTACATAAATCTAATATTGTAAAAGAAATGATATTAAAATGATATGTAATATTTAATATTATCTTCTAATTGTAAAATTCAAAAAATAAGGGGGATATATGAGTTATTTATTTTTGCATAAATGTTGCATTGTAAAAGGAAAATATTTAAATGATATCCTTATAAGTCATTTAATGTTTTTCTATTTTGTCATGTAAAAGGAGAAATGAGTCATTATATCCCTATGTTACAATCTTTTAAGTGAGACATCAGTTGGAAACATCTAGAGGGAATGTAGGACTAGTGGGTCAGATTTATCTTTATCAAGTCAGTTTGGGGGTCTTGATGACCAGTTAGAGACTTTTTTGGGCAGTTTATGATGAGTCATAGGATTCATAATGAGTTAATGCGGTCATGTGAGTAAAAAAATTCATTTTTAGAAGTTTCTAAGGCCCTGATTTTGAGGCTTTCTTTTTGCATTCGACCCAGGGGGTTGAGTTTGTACTTAATGAGTTTTGTAACTCATTTTAAGGAGTTATGATTATGTAGAGAAGAAAATGTGAGTTCTGTTTTGAGTCTTGATTCTTTATTATAGAATTTGTAATTCATCTTGGGAAATTCAATACAAGTGACAGAATTGTGTTCATGTCATTTTGGTATTACTTATTAAGCCTTCTTGCTTCTTGTAGTTCTGTGTGTGTATCAAAATGATTTGATAATGTAATTTTTTAGATTTTATTGTTCCTTATTAGTTTGTCTCATTCCAACACTTAGGTGTAGGAAAGTATGTCTAGCTATAGGTTGTAGTTTGTGTTTCAAAACCTTATTACAAATCATTTATGAAGGTCTTTATAGAAGGATGTATTTTTGGCATGTACTCCAGTTAGCTATCTAATCCCTTCTCTGTTAAGTGTGTTTAAGTTTTCCATATTATTTTGGTGTATCAGAATTTCCTAGTTTAGGCTGTAAGTTTAGGTTCATTTTCAAAAATTTCTTCACTTTTCCCTGAAGTTTAAGTTAGGATTTTGGAAATATCACTGAATATCCAATAGGAACTAGCCTAGAATCTAGAGGTCTCATTTTATTTGGATGTCCCACATAGTGAAGTGATTCCCATTTGAAGTCAGGATTGTTGAACTTTCAGTTTTGTACTGGGTACAAATTCTGAAACTTAACATACACAACACACCAATTATCAGTCACTTAGTCAATGGGAAATAGAGGAGGAGTGAATGGACATCAATATCATATATTATATAGATGTTGCCTTCCATGTGGCATTATCTAACCACAATATTACTAATTACTTTTAAGTGTATGCCACCATTATGAGTTTTTTGTATGGGAGCTTATTATTTCTTGAATTGTTCTATTATATTCTGAAATATTTTTGTTTTATGATTTTATTTTCTTTTAATGACTTACATTTTTTTTTTATTGAACGAGAATATTTTTATCATATTCTCGTGCTTGTATTGGGATTTGTGTGGTCATTGTATACAAAGCTTCTTGGCATATTAAATGAATATATGTTTATATCATTTAACTAATCTTAAATTAGAAGTGATTATTTTAAGGAAATATTTCTTTTAAATATAAGTTCTTTTTATCTTATTTAAGATTGCATGCAATTTCTTAAAATCATTTTCAGATCTAATCTATAATGCCAATATGATTTGAGTTATATATTAAAGGACTTGTTGAAAAGGTTGTCTTTATTAATGATAATTATTTTCCATACAAATAAAATAATTTAATAATATAACAAGTGCCACTTAGTGGCTGATATTTGCCAAAAAAATTATTATAATTATTGTGTTCAATATAATTAGTATTTGTAACCTTTAGTTCAAAATCATCAAAGGCACAAGGGAAAAGAACCTATGTTTGTTCAATCACTTGAGAATATTCTAGAAGTTTATTTTGACCCTAGTAGTGACCTTATTCAGTTGAGTATACCCTTAGCATCACCTCACTTGGATACAGATATGGATTTTGCAATGGCTCCACAAAAGAAGAATTGAAGTGGTGAATACTATGTTGACCTTTTGAGTGGTGGTCCCACTTGTGAAAATAGACCAACCTCACCCCATATTAAGGATAGATATTTGGATGCAAACCAAAGGGTTAAGAAAGATAATAATTATACCTATAAAGAAGAGAAATCCCAATATGATGATCAAATTAGTGATCCTTCTAGAACTCATGTGAATGCAACATTTACTGGTAACTGGTTTAGACAGTCAAGACCATGTACACTGATCATGACACCTTTAGGTTATGTGAGTGGAAAACTCAAAGTACTTGAGCATGAAAGAAAAGCCCTTCTAGAAGAACAAGCTAAGAAGGAAGAACAATTTAGACACCTAGAGGAAGAAAGGGAAGTCCATCAAGAAGCACAAGACCTTCTTGTGGCTTCACAACTTGATAATAAATTCAACAATGTGCACATTGGTGGTGGAAACAACTCTCCTCCATCCACCCCTCCTAAGACTCCACAAAGTGGAAGACACTTAAGAACACCTTCATGATCTCCTACCCCTAGAGGAAGGAGAGCTTCAAGACATGATTATTATAGGAGACCAACAACTCCTAGAGTTTCAAGACAACCTTCACAAAAAACTCAACATGTATCACAATATTGAGGTGGTAGCTCAAACTTTGACTATAGTTCTTATGATTTCATGGGTATGCAACTAGAACCATATTTTCAGAAACATATGGAAGCATATATGGACCAAAATAGAGATGCATGCTTTCAAATTTTAATCAACAAGGGTGCTAAGGTCCCTTACAACTTTGATGTAGACAAAAATATTCAAAAGCATGATCGCTCTATGAAATAAGAAATTGACCAATTGAAGAAACAACTTAAGAAAATATCAACACCCAAGAGTTCTTTTTCACTTGATTTGATTTGTCCTAATCTTTTTGATAAGAGTGTTGACATGAAATATTTTCCTATACAAATTGAGATCCACCAATATGACAAATATGATGGAAACAGGGATCCAAATTATCATGTGCATTAGTTCTATACTATGAGTTTTGAGTTTGATCATGAGGACTTGTACCGTATTAGATTATTTCCAAGGAGTCTTAAGGGTCAAGAAATGGAATGGTTTACCAATATAACTCCTCCTATTAAGATGTTGCCTCAGTTAATTTAGATATTTGTTCAACACTTTGCATACAATCTTTCAAGATTTGTCTCCCAGGGATATATGCCACACAAAGAAAAATCAAGGAGAATCCTTTGTTACTTTCTTGCAAAGATGGAGATGACAACACTCTCGCTATTCTAGGACTATTCCTAAGAAAAAAAGATTGAAATCCTCATTAGTAACATGGTTCTTGAGATGAAGTATGAAGTTAAGAAGTTGGTTTTTGAGTCCTTTGATACCATGGTTGAAGTTGCATTTAGAATTGAGGATGTTTTGAGAGAGCAAGGTATTTTGACAAAAAATGGGAACAACAACAACAATGGTCAGAATAACAACAATAACAAGGATAAAGGAAAGAACACATATTGGAATAAGAATAAAAAAGTGGTTGATGATGGAGTTATGGATTCCTCTATGCCTAAAGACCAAGATTTTCTCCATTTGGCTAGTGCCAATCAACAAAATAACAAGCAAAGATATCAAGAAAGGCCTAAAGGAGAGAAAAGAAACTTTACACAATTGGGTGAGTTGTATGAAGAGATATTCATGAAGTTCCTTTCTCGTAAGCTTGTGCACCCTTTTGATGCTGCAAAGTTATGTATACCTAAAGTTAAGCCATGGTGGTGGCATGAGAAGGCCAGTTGTAAACTTCATAATGGCATTGGACATGATATTGAAAACTTTGGGAGATTTAAGCATATTTTTCAAGATCTTATTGAGAATGGAAAACTTGAAATAGATGGATTAAATACCAATTCTGATCACACATAATTCAAAGAGCTTGTATGACAAGGTGTATCTCATATAGAGATGTTGTAGATACCATGTGCTTAAATTGGATGCTAACTCTTGTGTTGTCAACAAGACAACTCATATGAGTATGCATATTCCTAGGTGTCTAACTAATAAATAATAAAATAATTCATTAACCTAAGTAAACTTAGGTAAAGTGTAAATAGTAAATACTTATTTACACCAACATTTCTTGTTAAGTGCAACTTAGGGGAATGCACTTAAGCTCACAAAAGATAGGATGAAAATGCATGATGGGTCCTGGCTATTAGGCCATATTAGGTACCCTTGTACAAAAGCAAAGAAATCTCTCATAAAGTAGAGAAAGAGGGAAAACCTCATGGGAAAAAGCCTCCCCCAAAAAGAGAGATGAAAAAATAAGATGCATGGATGGATGAAGTAATGAAGACCCCCCATTATGATAGACATCATGTATATACAATAGAGGATTATGATAAGAACACAATCCCAAAAGAGGAAAAGGTCCCCCCCATAAGAGAGAAGATGAAGAAAGGAGACAAGGTAGCCCCTCCCCTCGAAATGTAGAATGTCAATTAGTGATAGCTACTCCAATGTAGAAGCTGATCCATGATTGCTAAATAATTTTTCTCCCTTTGGAAGAAACAATGCCAAAGGTACATATGAGATTCTTCCCCAGTGTGTAGAAAGAATCCTGAAGATGAATGTTTTCTCTGAAACCTGCTCAACTATCCTAGTGTCAATACTAATAGTCACCCCTTCAACCATTGCTGAAAAGAACAAGCAAAAATCTAGCAAGGATGAATGTAGAACATAGCCCAAAGAACCAATTGTCTCTTTGAATGATAAAGAGACCTCTTGAAACTATTGTACATAAGGATCCACAATCATATCAACTTGGTAAAAATGATCACGCAGAGAATGGACAAGAGGGTTAGAGTATTCCCTTGTAACAACTAAAGAAGGATATTCTTCATCAAAGAGAAGATGGATATCATCAATGATGTCTCCCAAATATGCGATGTATGACTCCACAAACAAACCTAAAATTTTTGTCAAGTAGTCATCCCCTGATATTAGAGCTGGAAGACAAGGTGTACCCAACTATACTAAATTGCATGGACCTATCACTATAGCAGTGTATGCATGTGGAATGGGCTGATGCTATGACCTTATTCTACATTTTTCAATAGGATCCCACATATCTAAATTTGTTGAATCAGTATCATTGTTGTTAGTATCAGTTTCCATAATGTATGAAGTATGAAGAGGATTAGAGGATAATCCTGGTGAAATTTCCTCAAAGTGAACATTCATCTCTATAAATATCTCATGAGTCTCAAGATCCATAAGTGTTGTAGTGCCTGCCCCTAGTTTACATTTTTCGAGCTACATTTATGTTATGATTGCCAAACTCTTTTAGGCCAATTTATGTTTGATGAGTAGTATTATTATTTTAGAGATTATCAGATGATGTTTACACTCAGTTTATTATATGATGAGATTACTTGGTACTCTATATTTCATGCATGTATGATGATTATTCAATGGTTTTAGTTATCGATGATGATTAGTTAGATGGCTTATTATTTCATGTGCCTCTTATGGATACTTACCCCATACTGCATGTGTATGGTGTGCGTGCTATTTTATTTATGTATGGTGTTTCTGATATGGTTAAGGAAGGGAGTCGTAGTCACCTGCTAGTCGGGATCTACACGATGCACCACTTCCTGCCATTGCCTGTTTAGCTTAGAATATTGTGTTTGTACATGCGTGGATTTTATGCAGGTTGCAGGTACCGGGTATCGACTTCCCTGAATTGTCAGGATGAGCGTACCCTATCGCACTGTCTCAATGGTAAGAGAGGGGAGATAAACTCTTAAGTCCAAATCCTAAACCCTCTAGCCAATTGTCCTAATTGATAATTAGGACAAGTATCTGAGTTAGTACCCTCTGAATGCATCAAATGATGTAATTTTGTGATTATAACCTTTTTGTTTGATGTGGTATGTATTTTTCTATGATGGGTTTTCGTATGTTGCTTTATGAGTCCTTGGTGTATTTTTCTATTAATTAAGTCTAATTAAAAAGACAAATTAATGATTTAATTTAATAAGGAATTATTATGATATCTTTATATTTAATTAATTAATTAATTAATTAAATAAAAGAATTAAAGTTGGAAATTAAAGTTTAAGATATATTTAGAATAGGATAATATTTATTTAATTTAATAATAATATATTTGGAGTTCATTTTCAAATAAATGCTAAGTATTATTGTTATTTAAATTAATTAAATATGTTATCAATTAAGTTCTAAAATAAATTAAAAAGTTGAAAGATATTAATTTTATTAAGAATTCTAGATCGCATGATCTAAACATGAGTTAAATATAAGAATTAAATTAAAAGATTAAATTATAAAAATTAATAATGTTATTTTAATTTCTTAAAAGTGCACATAAGATTTAAAGTAATAAATTAATTAAGAATTGATGTCAAGTGAAATTTTAAATAAAGTTATTTAATCATTCAACTTAATGTGCATGAAAGTTGAATGCAAAAGAATTAGAAAAGATAATAAAAGTTAATTTGAGTTAACTGAGTTGTGCAAAGAGTCTTCTCGGGTAAACGCACAATTAGTGCCCCGAATTGAGGAGAATTTGCTTATCACAACTTTGGGGGTTCATTTTTTTAGAGAGAGGAATTTGGACGGGAATTAGGAGGAAGACAATTTTTGGAAGAAAATTTCAGAAGGCTAATACGAAGAAAGTCTCAAAGGGAAAGGTTATTGAGAGGAGCGAATTCGCATACAGTTTTCTGGAGGTTGCATAATAGCATCAGGATCAGGTAGGGTCTTGTGTTTTTTATCCATTAAATTTGCAATTATCCCTTCCTGCCTTCTTCGTGTCTGGGGTTTGTAGATATGAATTCTCTGTTATAAAAGTTTTAAGCTTTCAATCTTGTGAAGCTATTAATTATTCATCAATAATTTCTGTATCCATGGAGACTGGATGAATTAATTAGAACCCTTGTTTTTCCTGATTTAGAAATTAAGATCTAATTTGATAAGGGTTTTGTTTTTAATGAAATTGAAAAGTTCTAGATAAATAAATAAAATAAATAAATAAATAAATATATATATATATAAATATATATATATATATTTATATTTTTCATATTTACCCTTTTGAAGAAATTGCTTTATAAAAAAAAAAAAAAAAAAAAACAAAAAAAAGAATTTAACAAAATTATTTTTGTTAAAATAAAATTTATTTTATTGTTTAGAATAAAATCAAATCAAATTTAAAAAAAATATATATAAAAAAATATATATATTTAAATATTATATAGTGGGGGGGAGGGAATTACCCCGTACCCGCCCCCACTGTCGGCGCAGGCCGACAGTACCTGCGACCGCAGGTACTGCGACGGCAGGTACAGAGTACCTGCCGCCGCAGGCCCTGCGACCGCAGGCCTGCGGCCAAAGCCGACGGGCTTTAAACGTGGGGAAGAATTTAATTCCGTTTTTTATTTTTTTTTAATTTTTTTTTTATATAATTTTTTTTTAATGATTAAAAAATGAAATTTTATTTAATTAAAAATTTTAAATAATAAAAATTATAATATATTCAATTTTTATAATATATTAAACTTTTTAAATATTTAATAAATTAAAATCTACAACTATATCTATGCAATTAATATTTATACAGATTCTTTCATTTCTCCATCTCTAGTTGATAAGTGTAAGCTGGAGTCAGTTAAGCAAGACCATGGTTGGCAAGTGGAACTAGCCTCAGGTGCTAAAGTTTCCACAGATTCAGTAGTTCACAAGTGTGGACTTAGCATAGGAGGGTTCGAGACTTCAGTCGATTTTCGAGTTATTCCTCTTGGCTCCTACGATGTGGTCTTAGGTATGGATTGGCTTGGCTCTCATAGGGCTAGTATTGACTGCAGAAAGAAGACCATTTTGTGTCAGGATGACCAAGGGAAGGATGTGGAGATTGTGGGGATACCGAGGCCTATATCCCTACGGATGATCTCTGCTATGCAACTTAAGCGAAGCTTTCGTAAGGGGTGTCAGGTATTTGCCGTTTCGGTAAATGAGCTTGACGAGGAAGACCCTAGATCACCCTATTTTACAGGAGTATGTTGATGTCTTTCCGAGTGAGATTCCAGGCATGCCTCCGAAGAGAGACATTGATTTTAGCATTGAGCTCACTCCAGGAGCGGAACCTATTTCTAGAGCTCCTTACCGTATGACCACTCAAGAGCTAAGTGAGTTGCGTTTGCAGTTAGAGGAACTTTTGGCCAAGGGTAGTATTCGACCTAGTGTATCACCATGGGGAGCTCCAGTGCTCTTTGTGAAGAAGAAGGATGGCTCTTTGCGCCTTTGCATTGATTACAGATAGCTGAATAAGGTGACAATAAAGAACAGGTATCCTTTACCTAGGATTGATGATTTATTTGATCAGATCAAGGGAGCTACAGTGTTCTCTAAGATTGATCTTAAGTCAGGATACCATCAACTTCGCATCAAGGAGGCTGATATTCATAAGACCGCCTTCCGAACTCGCTACGGGCATTATGAGTTCACAGTGGTACCCTTTGGGCTGACGAACGCCCCATCAGTTTTCATGTGCTTAATGAATGGGGTGTTCCGTTCCTATCTTGATAGATTTGTTCTTGTGTTCCTCGATGATATTCTGATATATTCTAAGTCCCAAAAGGAACATGAGGAACATTTGAGTTTAGTTTTGCAGTGCTTGAGAGATAATCAACTTTATGCCAATGCGGCAAAGTGTGATTTCTTTCAATCAGAGATACAGTATTTGGGACACGTTATTTTAGGCGAAGGTATCTCTGTAGACCCTGCGAAGATCCAGGCAATAGTCGATTGGCCTGCACCCACTACTGTGTCGGAGATTCGTAGTTTCATGGGTCTAGCTGGGTATTACTGCAGATTTGTTCAAAACTTCTCCAGAATAGCACACCCTATTACCTCCCTTCAGAGGAAAGGAAAGAAGTTTCTTTGGACAGAAAAGTGTGTAGAAGCATTTCAGAAACTCAAAGAGCTTCTGACCAGTGCACCGATCTTAGCTGTACCTGATCCAGAAGGTGAGTTCATGGTGTGTACCGATGCTTCCCTCGAGGGTATTGGAGCAGTTCTAATGCAGAATGGTCGAGTGATTGCATATGAGTCACGCAAACTCAAGGATCATGAGTTGAATTATCCTACACATGACCTTGAGTTAGCAGCAGTAGTTCATGCCTTAGTGAGATGGAGACATTTCTTGTTGGGACACAGATTTGAACTACATAGCGATCATCGTAGTCTTCAGTACATATTCACGCAGCCTAATCTGAATGCTAGGCAAAGGCGTTGGATGGAGTTTTTGTGCGAGTATGACTTTGAGGTGAAGTATATCCAGGGGAAGGAGAATGTCGTAGCTGATGCTTTGAGTCGCAGGAAACATGTGATATCATCTATGACTCTTAGTGTCGATTTGAGATGTCAGATACTTCAGGCACTCCCCACTGATTCATGGTATCTGGAGGTGTGCAGTGAGATCAATTCAGGGAGATCCTTGGAGGGAAAGTTTTCAGGCTATGTCCTAGAGTCAGATGGCCTTTTGAGACTTTCAGGAAGGATCTATGTGCCGCTACTGGATGAGCTTCGCATATTGATCCTATCAGAGGCCCATCGTGCACCTTACTCGGCACATCTAGGTGTCAAGAAGATGCATGCAGATTTGCGACGTTTATTCTTTTGGTCCGGGATGAAGCGCGACATTGCTGATTTTGTGGCTAGATGTCTTGAGTGTCAGAGAGTCAAGGCAGAACACCAGCATCCGGCAGGACTTTTGCAACCGAATCTCATTCCTTCATGGAAGTGGGACATCATCTCTATGGATTTCATAGTAGGATTACCTATGACTCTTCGTCGTCATGATGCTATCATGGTCACCGTTGATCGGTTGACCAAGGTGGCACATTTTGCACCAATCAGGTCTTCCTACACTGCAGCTTCAGTAGCTAATGTCTTCATGCGTGACATTGTGAGACTACATGGTATTCCCCGAAAGATCATTTCGGATAGGGATCATGTTTTCACTTCCGCATTTTGGACATCACTACAGCATGATCTTGGAGCACAGTTGAACTTCAGTTCAGCATATCACCCAGAGACAGATGGGCAGACAGAGAGAGTGAATCAGGTTCTCGAGGATATGTTGAGGATGTACGTGATGGATAGGCAGACTCATTGGGAGGACTATCTCTACCTAGTGGAGTTTGCTTACAACAACGGGTATCACAGTTCTATTGGCATGGCACCTTTCCAAGCCTTATATGGACGCCCTTGTCGTACACCTTTGAGTTGGGATAGCCTTGAGGATCGCATCCTGTTGGGCCCAGAGATGCTTCGTGACATGGAGCAACAGGTGGTGCGTATCCGAGAGCACTTGACAACGGCACAGGATAGGCAGAAGAAGTATGCCGATGCTCATAGGTCAGATAAGCAGTTTGCTGTGGGTGAGAAGGTTTTCTTGAGAGTGCGTCCGTGGAAGAGTCCGATCCGTTATGGAAAGGGCTCGAAGCTAGCACCTCGCTTTGTGGGACCATTCGATATTCTTGAGAGGATTGGTCCAGTTGCCTATCGTCTTGCTTTACCGCCCAGCCTTGCTCGCATTCACGATGTTTTCCATGTTTCAGTACTTAGACAGTATATTCCTGATGTTGTACATATTCTTGATTGGAATGCATTACAGGTAGAGGACGGGCAGCTGGCTTTGGAGCCAAGTCGTATTCTGGAGCAGCGGGAGTTGAACCTCAGGGGTCGAACCATAGAGCAGGTAAGGGTCCAATGGGACCCTACTGATGACTCTTCAGCGACATGAGAGGATGCATCTAGATTACGGGATTTATATCCCTATTTGTTTATAGGCTTCCAGGAGTAAGCCTAAGTCTAGGGGGGGTGGATGTAGTGCCTGCCCCTAGTTTACATTTTTCGAGCTACATTTATGTTATGATTGCCAAACTCTTTTAGGCCAATTTATGTTTGATGAGTAGTATTATTATTTTAGAGATTATCAGATGATGTTTACACTCAGTTTATTATATGATGAGATTACTTGGTACTCTATATTTCATGCATGTATGATGATTATTCAATGGTTTTAGTTATCGATGATGATTAGTTAGATGGCTTATTATTTCATGTGCCTCTTATGGATACTTACCCCATACTGCATGTGTATGGTGTGCGTGCTATTTTATTTATGTATGGTGTTTCTGATATGGTTAAGGAAGGGAGTCGTAGTCACCTGCTAGTCGGGATCTACACGATGCACCACTTCCTTCCATTGCCTGTTTAGCTTAGAATATTGTGTTTGTACATGCGTGGATTTTATGCAGGTTGCAGGTACCGGGTATCGACTTCCCTGAATTGTCAGGATGAGCGTACCCTATCGCACTGTCTCAATGGTAAGAGAGGGGAGATAAACTCTTAAGTCCAAATCCTAAACCCTCTAGCCAATTGTCCTAATTGATAATTAGGACAAGTATCTGAGTTAGTACCCTCCGAATGCATCAAATGATGTAATTTTGTGATTATAACCTTTTTGTTTGATGTGGTATGTATTTTTCTATGATGGGTTTTCGTATGTTGCTTTATGAGTCCTTGGTGTATTTTTCTATTAATTAAGTCTAATTAAAAAGACAAATTAATGATTTAATTTAATAAGGAATTATTATGATATCTTTATATTTAATTAATTAATTAATTAATTAAATAAAAGAATTAAAGTTGGAAATTAAAGTTTAAGATATATTTAGAATAGGATAATATTTATTTAATTTAATAATAATATATTTGGAGTTCATTTTTAAATAAATGCTAAGTATTATTGTTATTTAAATTAATTAAATATGTTATCAATTAAGTTCTAAAATAAATTAAAAAGTTGAAAGATATTAATTTTATTAAGAATTCTAGATCGCATGATCTAAACATGAGTTAAATATAAGAATTAAATTAAAAGATTAAATTATAAAAATTAATAATGTTATTTTAATTTCTTAAAAGTGCACATAAGATTTAAAGTAATAAATTAATTAAGAATTGATGTCAAGTGAAATTTTAAATAAAGTTATTTAATCATTCAACTTAATGTGCATGAAAGTTGAATGCAAAAGAATTAGAAAAGATAATAAAAGTTAATTTGAGTTAACTGAGTTGTGCAAAGAGTCTTCTCGGGTAAACGCACAATTAGTGCCCCGAATTGAGGAGAATTTGCTTATCACAACTTTGGGGGTTCATTTTTTTAGAGAGAGGAATTTGGACGGGAATTAGGAGGAAGACAATTTTTGGAAGAAAATTTCAGAAGGCTGATACGAAGAAAGTCTCGAAGGGAAAGGTTATTGAGAGGAACGAATTCGCATACAGTTTTCTGGAGGTTGCATAATAGCATCAGGATCAGGTAGGGTCTTGTGTTTTTTATCCATTAAATTTGCAATTATCCCTTCCTGCCTTCTTCGTGTCTGGGGTTTGTAGATATGAATTCTCTGTTATAAAAGTTTTAAGCTTTCAATCTTGTGAAGCTATTAATTATTCGTCAATAATTTCTGTATCCATGGAGACTGGATGAATTAATTAGAACCCTTGTTTTTCCTGATTTAGAAATTAAGATCTAATTTGATAAGGGTTTTGTTTTTAATGAAATTGAAAAGTTCTAGATAAATAAATAAAAATAAATAAATAAATAAATAAATAAATAAATATATATATATATATAAATATATATATATATATATATATATATATATATATATATTTCATATTTACCCTTTTGAAGAAATTGCTTTATAAAAAAAAAAAAAAAAAATAACAAAAAAAAGAATTTAACAAAATTATTTTTGTTAAAATAAAATTTATTTTATTGTTTAGAATAAAATCAAATCAAATTTTAAAAAAAAATATATTAAAAAAAAAAATATTTAAATATTATATAGTGGGGGGGAGGGAATTACCCCGTACCCGCCCCCACTGTCGGCGCAGGCTGACAGTACCTGCATCGCAGGTACTGCGACGGCAGGTACAGAGTACCTACCGCCGCAGGCCCTGCGACCGCAAGCCTGCGGCCAAAGCCGACGGGGTTTAAACGTGGGGAAGAATTTAATTTCGTTTTTTATTTTTTTTTAATTTTTTTTTTATATAATTTTTTTAATGATTAAAAAATGAAATTTTATTTAATTAAAAATTTTAAATAATAAAAATTATAATATATTCAATTTTTATAATATATTAAACTTTTTAAATATTTAATAAATAAATATTAATTGCATAGATATAGTTGTAGATTTTAATTTATTAATAATTTTGTTTAAATATTAATAAATTAACAATTAGTAGTGGGATTAAAATAATTAATTAGATCTAATGAATATTGATTAATTTAATTAAAATTAGTTTAATTAAGTTAATTAATAATGAATTTTATTTGACTAAATTATAAATTTGGATATTGATTTAATGAAAGTTATTATAGAAATGGGTTATTCGAAAAAGGATAGTTGTGAAAACTTTGTTACTTGAATTCGACATTAAACTAAATCACAAACCTTACCTTAACTTAAATAATATACTTTCAGATCCAATCTCTGAGACTTTGATGTTGTCTTTATACTTTGAATGTTTTGGGGTTGGTTTAGCGTTGACCAGTTCAGGTTGTTACCAGAGGCTCGGGGTTTGTGAATGTGATGTCTTGATGATTTGGTCTCGATCTTTCTTAAACCTGACCATGGTAATGTGATGAAGTGCTCTATGACATGATTGTGTTTACTGTTTGTGATTGCTTTCCAGTTCCTTGTGTGAAGCTGAGATGTATGTATTTGAGAATACCTAACTTAACCATTTCTGAGTCTCGATCAGTTATACTTGTATTACTTTCTGGTTGCTCATTAGAGAACCATTGGATTTTGTGACTTATCATTGATGCCTTCAGTTGCTAATAGAGAACTGTCGTGATTACTTGATTACTATTTGATGTTATCTGTTGCTCATGAAGAACTGATATATTTTGTGGATTATCTTTTTATGATATTTTCAGTTGCTCGCATAGGACTGAGATGGTTTTATTATGATTCTTTGATTTATGAGTTCATGAGCTAGGGTAGGTTATCTATGTGTAGAGTCGGGAAGTGGCTTGCAATGGGGGTCGGAGCCCTAAGTGGCTGCCTTGAGAAACCCATTGTAAGTCATTTTTAATAAGTGAAAACATTTACACTAAATGAGAGAAAATGAACCTAATAAGATAATTGTATGTTCTCTCCCATGCCATGAGTGCTAGTACAGACTAGGATGGGGTAGAGAGGACGCTTGGTTACGACCTTGCATACCATAGTATGCCTCGTCAGTACGAGAGGATACTAGTGGCTGCAGGATCAGTAGGGACCCAGGATTCCTAAGGGATTGCTCGGGTAACTTCTACATGACTTTTGCGAT
Organism: Cupressus sempervirens; assembly: GCA_028749045.1. Lineage (NCBI taxonomy): Eukaryota > Viridiplantae > Streptophyta > Pinopsida > Cupressales > Cupressaceae > Cupressus > Cupressus sempervirens. The sequence continues at coordinate 245,151,588 of CM053784.1, forward strand.
GACACTTTCCCGCTTGCATATTAGGTTTCCTACGTGTCTTGTGGTACCTCTGGGATTTAGATGTCGATCTTTTTAGGAACCCTTGAGTTGGCATACTTATAGGATCTCCTGGACTTAGAAAGTATTTATGATTATAGGTTTTGTTATCCTATTTGGGACTTGAGACTATCTCCTCAGCGCGGTGGGAGTGGACCATTTAGGTTCCACGCGGTCAGGTGGTAGTGCTTTTACTCTTACCATTGAGATCCGTTCCGTGGTCACCATGGCTGGAGTTTTCGTGATTGGCATTTACCTACACTATGTTCTTGGATTAGTATGATGGATGATTAGATTTTATGATAGATGTTTTATCATTATGGATGTATGGATGTATCATGTATGGTGAATAATTTTCATATATTTTTACTGTACTTTGTATCATGGATTTGAGGATGTTGTATCTTGATCTTTACATATGTATATTCTTTTAAGCCTTTCATACCCTGTGACATGTACAGTGGATGAATGAGCATTCCGAATTAATTTGCCAAGGAGCATTCGGAACAAATGTATATTATGGATATTGGAGTTTCTGATTATTCTTCTATATGTATGTGTTAGTTGTTAGACTTAGAATTAATTAAATTTAAACGTGACTCAACGTCTTGGGATCTTTAAGAAATGTAACTTGCAATGTATGTTTGTCGATGATTACATGTTATTGCTTCCGCTACTATTTGTTTGATGTGTATGTCATACTTTCTTACTTTAAAAAAAAAAAAAATGTTTAGTAAACTTAGTGAAACTTTAGGTTAATTCTTTTGGATCCCTTGGCGGGGCGTTACAAGTGTATATGCCTTAACACTTTCTTCATATCTAATGAAAGTACAAGGCCTTGGTGGTGGTGGCTTGCATTCCCTTTAAGATATGTTTGCCCATGTTGGACAACCAAAAACTCTAAAGTGTTTCACAACTAGTTTTCTTCCACACCATGCCTCAAAATGAGTCATTCCATCTAAGAAATTATGAGGAGACCTATTAATTATGTTATTGGCACTTCTTATAGCTTCGACTTGAAGTGATGGATCAAGAGACTTAGCTTGAATCATGCAACTTGCCATTGAGTTAAGAATTCTAGTCCTCATTGCTACAACATTTGTCTTTTGCAGACTAAATGCTAGTAGATTCTAAAGATGAATACTCTCAAGTTCAAAAATGTCTTTAAGTCTTGAGTTCACATATCTACTTTCATTTTCCATACAAAGAACCTTGATGAATTTCCTTGATTTCTTTTCAACGTGACTCTTGAAGGCTAGAAAATTATCAAACACTTCATTCTTGTGATCAAGAAAGTAGAGCCATGTGTAGCGTGAAAATTCATCAATGAAAGTGAGGATATAGTGAACCTTGCTAATTCATGTCACTACAAAAGGACCTGTTAGAACTATGTGAACCAATTCAAGAACAACTGATGCTATCAAAGACTTCCCTTTATCGTATTTTTTTCTAGATGCATGTCCATTGAACAAGTTAAACATTCACCCTTAGAAAAGTTTATTGTAAGTGGACCTTTGACCATATTTTTTGACCTAAGTTGATGAAGATAGTAGAAGGCAAGATGTCCATACTGCTCATGCCATAATTTACTTTGTAATTGAGATTGTGTCAACAAGGCATGTGAAGGAGACTTAGGCACAAAGTGGGATAAAGAATAAAACTTTATGTCATGATTGAATTTACCCACTACAACCAATGACTCATCTTTAAGATTTTGCACCATTATTTAATTAGGAAGGAACTCAACTTTATTGCCACCTCCATAGTGAGTGATTTGGTAAATTGAAAGGAGATTAAAGCTAAGGTTAGGAACATAGAGAACATCTTTGAACTCTCCATTTTACATCTCTACATGTGTCTCCCCTTCAAATTCCATTTTTATATCATCCCCTACAAAGATGTGAGGTACCTTAGACTGTTGCAATAAAGAAAAGTGTCCTTTTGAAGAACCCATATGATATGAGGCACCAGAGTCAAAAATCCATTCCCCTGAAGAACTTGAACTTGCCATAAATGCTTTCTCTTTTTCCTTTGAAGTGGATGGATTTGAATCCTTTGAAGAATTTGGCACAATGATTTTTTCTTCCTAATTAAGTTTTCCAACTAATCTATTCTCTTAGTCTTGTAATGATGCTTTGGTTTCTTGCAATATCCACAAAATAGTTTATCCTTCTTGTCATTGTTTCCCTTCTTGTTGGAAGAAGAATTGCCTTGGTGTGAGGAGGAAGATTGTTGTGTCTCTGATTGTGATTTTTTCTTCCACTAATTTTTCTTGCTATTGGTAGAACCTTTTCCACCTTGATTTGATTGGTTCTCATTACTAGCCACCAATGCTTTGGTCTTTGATGATTTGAGAATTCCCATATCTATCAACTTGGATTGTTCCAATATCAACATTTATGAAAATGCATCAAATGAAGGCTTAGTGAAGGAACTTCCCACGGTCAATGATTCATGTACATTCATGCACAATGGAGGATAAGTATGACAATGTGTATCTCTTATAGAGATGTTGTAGACACCATGTGCTTAAATTAGATGCTAACTCCTATGTTTTCAACAAGACAACTCATATGAGTATGCATACTCCTAGGTGTCTAACTAATAAATAATAAAACAATACATTAACCTAAGTAAACTTATGTAAAGTGTAAATAGTAAATACTTATTTATACCAACAGAGCCTTTTCCCAAGTATGAGAAAGGGGAAGCTTCCCAACCTAAGAATGGCAAGGCTGTGATCAATTAAACTTGTGCAAATGCATAAAATGTTGTCAATATGCTTGAGGTTGTAAAAGAAAGTGTCAACATGATGGAAGATAAAGATCCTAGTGGTTATGATTTAAATTTGAGTTTTTCTATCTTTGGTGAAAAGTCTATTTTGGTGCTAAGGGGTTCTTACTCTAGAGAGTCATCTCAAGGTCCCCTTGTCATTAGAGGACCCAATTCAAACTAGTCAAGTAAACATAAGCAAGAGTCTTCCCAAAGTCTCAATGTTGTTAGATGAAGTCAAGGTTCCCTTGTCATCAAAGGACCTAGTTCAAACCAATCAAGTAAGCCATAAAAGTGCAATCCAAGTATGTTCCTTCAAAACCAGTGGTCAATCCTAGGTCAAATTATAATCTTGTTGATCAATTGCAAAGAACCCCCACTCAAATTTTTGATCTTTGAGCTTTTAGAGTTGTATCCGAGACACAAAAAAGTCCTTCAGGATGCTTTGCACATGGCAAATGTCCCCAAAAATTTAGATGTCAATCAATTCAAGAACATGGTTAATCATATTGATAGCCCTCATTACCTTTCTATTTAAGAGGAAGATGATAAATCTTTGAGCCGTCTGCGTAATCTTTCCCTTCCTATTGAAGTCATGATCCATAGAACCCATGTTAGGAATGTGTTGATAGATGAGGGTTCTAAGCTTAATATTTCTTGTTTGATTCTTTTAAAGACATTAGGTTATTCTAAATAAGTTATTGTTACTAGAAGGAAGTGTTGGCCTGATTTTTCACCATATCTATTGTGTTGCATTTAGCAGTAAAAGCCCTAATTTTGTGCCTTAAAATTTTTGAAATTAGGTAAAACCATAGGTAAAATTCATGAAAAAACCCTAGTGCCTTATATTATTTTACCCTATCTTTTGAAAAACTTTGAGAGTCCTTTTTAAAAATTTATTTAAGGCAGTAAAATTTTGCACAAGGTCTAGCTTATGTAAGGAAGACTTCACTAAAATCTTGTTAGAGATTTTATTAATCTTTTCTTTAACCACATGTTATTTTATTCAAAATTTTTAACTACAACACCTTTTGGCCAGCCATTGATATTAGTTAGATCAATGTATGGCACATCCATGCAATCTTAAAATTGAAGGTCTTTAAATAAAGTGGGCATGTGCCCTGATGACATGTAGCCCTTTCTTTTTTAGAATGTTAGTGCATTGCAAAGATTATGATGTGTTAGAGTTGGTTAGAGCCTTTTTGCAGACCTGTCAGTACCTTTAATCCATGTTCTAAATTTCTTGTGATGTTATTGGTTAATCTATTAATAAAGGTATTAATTTATGTTCAAGATTCATCGACCGTTGATCTTGTTTAAATAAAAAGCCAATGCTTACCTACAATCTAAAGATGCACAAGGATTAAACAATGCAGGAAAGCACAAACAAGACATGTAGCACAATCTGACATCATGGGCCCAACTTTTCAAAGGATAACATTAAGGTGTCCTCCATGGTAGCTATCAGGTGAGTTGGACTAAAAGGTAGTATTCCATTAGTTAGTTCAACTGACATGGTGTTATAATGGTGCATGATTTCATGACCATTGATCTATGTGAGATCCATGGTCAGTACATGCCTACATTTTCAAGTTGCTTGACAAATTAATAATGGTGGAAAGTGGTAATTTGACATGTAGCAAGGTGGGACCAAGGATTTGGGGTGTGTGTCATGTTATGCCAAGCTATAAAGTGATTGCTAATGTGTACTGCCAGTTACAACAATAAAAGGTTTATCTATTAGAGAAGGTAGAAGCTTTATCAACCATAGATCTCTCGAAGATGAGTGGCTAGTGGTTCCCCACATTAGGGAACTACTCGTGGGTTAGAAAATGTGGGCATGCACCTTTGCACCACATGGCACAGTGGGGCTAGGTCTTGGGTAGACGAGTGAGTCATGCCTAGTTGTGAGGTCTTGCTAACCTAGAATACGTTCATTGGCTGAATGTGACGTGTATGCCAAGTTGGGAATGATAATGTCATGGGCATGGAGACTTTAACCATTAATGTGGTAGTTGTAATACCCCAAAATTGGCTCATTGCCATTATACCAATTTTGGTCTATTTCTGATAATTTCTAAGTCCTATTCTAATAGCCAATTCTTATTCTGCTATTTGCTACTTGACTTAATTGTCAGATGCAGAAAACCCTAATCTGCATTCATCATATTTCTTATTTAATTCCTATAGTACATACTCATATTAGTTGCATTAAACCTACTTGATTTAATTATAATTTAATTATTAAGTATTTATACTTTAATTAAATTAAATTATATCCTAAGGCTAATGTACTATGGAATTAAATTTATTTAATTTAATAAATACGCCTATCTTAATTAATTAAAATGTAATTATTTAGGTATTTCTATTTAATTAAATGGAGTACTTACTTCTAATTAATTAAACAAAGTTATTTAATTAAATGGGAAGCCATTCCTAATTAATTAAATGAAGTTATTTAATTAATCAAAAGTTTCTCTAATTAATTAAAGATTATTTAATTAAATAGAAAAAGTAATTATGAGAGCATATCTCATTTTATTAAATTAAATATCTCAACAAAATCTCTCTTCAGTTCAAAAAGGGAAATTTCCAGTTCACTATTAATAAAAAATGAATTAAATCAATTAACTCCTTTTTTTACTCAAATTAAAATAGTTAACTCCTTATTTTACTCAAATTAAGTTTGTTAACTCCCTTTAATTTAGGAATCTCCCTTTATGACTGAACCTCATCTTCAATCCTAACCGTTGATCTAAATCGATCTCAACCGTTGATGGATTCCAGGAGAGTCTATTTAAGAGACCCTCATCTCTTCATTTTGGGAGGATGAATTTTGGAGAATTTGCATCAAATTGCTGCTGGAATCCATACTCACGTTTGCTTACATTTCTTGCATACATTCTCATTCTTAGTTTAATCTCATTTTAGTTTAATCATGCATATGCTTAATCTAGTTTGTTTTATTTGTTCTTAGATTACATTGCATCTTTCATTTTAGATTAATCTGCATACTCATTCTTAGCTTAATTCCATCGTCAAATCCTTCATTCTTAGAGGGTCTAGTTGCCTATACCTTGATTCTGAGGATATTAATAGGCAAAATTCCTTTAGATAGAAGGCAATAGGTCGCGTTGTAGGGAAAATTTCAGATGAACAATCCAATTTTCATTCCGAGATGAATCTGCATGCAATGACCATGTTGAAGTGTGTGTGTTAGCATAGGCCGCATTTTCACATATACATTTCTAGCACCCACCGTGGGGCATGAAAATCAATTTTTTTGGCCTCTTTCTGTATTCTTTAATCATTTTTTTGTTCTTTGTCTGTACTATTTTGTACAGATTCAGGAATCTTCACGCGAGATTGTTCATTTTCGCGTGAGGATCCAGAATCTTCGCGTGAAGATTCTTTCCAACTCACACGAGAAAGTTCTTGGGCACGCGAAACTTTGTGTGAAACATGTTTCTTCGCGCGAGACAGAAACAACTTTGCGCAGGCTTCGAATAGTTTCGCGAGAGACAAAAACAATTTCGCGCAGGCTTCGAACAATTTTGCACGAGACAAAAATAACTTCGTGCAGGCTCAAAACAGTTTTGTTCAAGAAAAAAATAACTTCGCGCGAGACTTTGCTAACAGATGCTTTTTTTTGCATTGATTTTCGTGTTTTCTAGTTTTTCTGCTAACTGCTCATTATTTTTGTTTTATTTCATGTTTTCTATTTTTTTTGGAACAGCAATACAGAAGACATCTTTTTTCAAAATTTCTAGACAAATAATGTAAAAAAAAAATTATTTAAAAAAAAAAAAAAAAAGTATAAAATTTTTTTTGACTTTTGATGTTTTCATAGGTTTTAACATTTTCTAAGCTTTTTTATGGGTATAAAAATGAACAAAAATAAATAAATTTCATTTTCCCATAGTTAAGCTTTAGTTTTCACTAACATGTTTTCTCTTAAGCATCTTTATTTCCATTTTTCTAATTTTTTTGCAGCATAATAGAAGTTTGCAGGACAATTGGAAAAGTGTGCTAAAGTTGCCAGAAACAGGTAAAAATCTACTAAGCGCGTTGTGAGGATTACTAGGTAATTCTTTTTAGTAGATTTTATTAGAATCGTACGGTCCTAATTTAAAAATAACAAGCTTTACAGTCTTTTTTAGAAAAATGCTACGTGTCACCACTGCATTTCCCCGCAGTACTTAAAAACCTACATCTTCATAATGCGAGGATGTGTCAACCATCGATCAAGACAAGATCGACGATCAAAATAATCCATTTCGTATTAACGACCAGCTAGCTATACTAACCAATAGGAAACTGCCATATTAGCTCATACTGTCTGACAACACTTCACGCCAGCGAATACTGTATCTTCTTCTAAGCAAGCAAGTGTTGGACATAATCATGGACACGTGTCACAAATGCGCTTCCCCGCATTACTTAAAAACCTACATCTTTATTATGCGGGGATGCACCAACCATTGATCAAGACAAGATCAACGGTGATAAGACTTTCACCTTCATTAAGCAACCAAAAACCCTTCTGTGCATACCTAGCATTACAAGTCATCAATCACTTGCAGTGTAGCATATTGAAATACAAATGCCTGACCCCACTTTGCCATGTGTCAAAAATGCGCTTCCCCACATTACTTAAAAACTTGCATCTTCATAATGCAGGGATGCGCTAACCATTGATCAAGACAGGATCGACAGTGATACTGCTTGGTAAGTAATCTTCATAGCTCTGCCAATGAATCCACCAATGATATCACGAAAAAACAAAATGTGTGCAAAAGTACTAACAAAGCTAACATACAAGAGCTTTTGTGACGTACTGGATCTCATAAAACATCAGGGGCTATGTGTCGCAAATGCACTTCCCTACATTGCTTAAAGACCTACAACTCTATAATGCGGGGATGCGCTGACCCTTGATCTCTGATAGATCAACGGTGATTGAAAAACACTTCAACTTGGCATCCTTTCAAACAAAAAATTGCAATTAAATGTACATGAAAGGTTTACCAAAGGCATTTTGACTTAAAATAAAACATTAGGATAAACAACCCCGACAAAATTCTTGAAGAAAAAACCTTTTTCAAAAATTTGAAAACGAGGGCGCCACAAAAAAAAGGCATAACTGATTTTTCACCCAAATATCAGAAATTTTCTATATTATGAAAAATCATACCAAAAATACAAAATAGTAGTTGTTAATATCATAGAAATCAGTTTTGAATTTATTTATGAAGATAAGGAAAATAAAAAATAAATGATACTTATAAATACAATGGGGCTCTTGGTGTGAATAGAAATGTTTGATTGTCTATGACGTGAAATTTGTACAGGCTCATCACCAGTAGCCATGCCCTATATACAATAAAGAATGTAATTAAATTTCATTACCACAAACATTTTACAAGAATGCATCGATATTTAATCAAATAGAAAGCACTTAATTACCTTTCCTTTGTCAATGTGTGCTAGCCCATCCCCCACACTTTGTACCTGTGAGACAGGTGGTACCTACAAGATAAAAGAAAGATTAGCAACCATATATGCTACAATATCAAATAGAAAAAATAAATTTGAATACAACATAATATACCATAGATGTCTAAAGGCCAAATGAAATGGCTGAGAGCATGGCATCATCAATCTCTCTGAGCTCCTCCTCGATCATCAACTAAACATGAATGAAGATCACATACATGTATAAGTTAGTGTGACTTAAAAATTAAAATTACTATATTATAAAAATTAACTTTAAATTGCATATATCATAACAAAAAAAATGTATACACATACCGACACTAAAGGAGTCCATGCCTTTGCATTCCCCTCCTCTCTCACATCAGGGTTTGTAGCCTCTGTGTATGTGTCTAGTGTATCCTCATCTAATAAAAAATGATACTTAGGAAGATCACCTATGGGACCTAGGAAAATATTCTTGTATTTAATGCAAGTATGAGGCACACAAATGTGTGATGAGCTAGCTGATGATGAACTGGCACCAACATCATCAACGTGAGGAGGTAAGACTAACCTAGCCTGATATATCATTAGGCTACTTGGCCTATGAATGGCTCTGATGGTCTAAGAGGAAGCCTCTGCCATAATATCAAGATATTACTCTCAAGGAGGGAGGAGATATTAGTGAGGGGCACAAAAGTGCTAGCTTTCTTCCACTGGGAAGAGGGTCTATCTTGAGGAGCTCCTAGTCCTACACCCATGTTGGGCTTCATGCTCCAATAGATCACTTTAAGTTTCAACACAAATTCAACATATAATTTTCTAAGGAAATAAAATGGCATGTCTAAATTGCTATGTGGAGGGATATCAAAAACTATCCACCAATGATCCCAAATTTTGCACGTATGGCATCATTTGTGCACCATTTAATCGATAATTTGGATTTTTTTGGATCGACTAGTATACCTATTTATGGGTTCACAAAAAGGCTAGCCAAATCCTCTTTGGTTATATTGAGGGCCATAACCTCATCATAGTCCAAACCATCATCAAACATCTCGTGCATTTCATTACGCCAATGAAGAGCAGAATTTTGTTTGTTGCTAAGGGTTTCAATGTTATCCACTATGGTGTTTAACATGGATAAAATAGGAGCCAATGTGGATACATTATTATATGTTCTTTGCAAACCCCTCAATTCAGTGAGATTTTCATTTATCAAATCCTTGATTCAAGGAGGGTTTTGACGGGGTAGAGGATCATTTGGTGGGGGTTTACAAAGAATATTATTTCTTGCCTCAGTGTCATCATTTTGATCAACCATTCTTATTAAATTGCAAAATATACTATATATTAAAAAAAACCTTAATTTTAATTTTTTTTTCAAAAAAAAACCCTAGATTCAACTAAACTAATAAAATCATGACAAAATCTATTGAATTTGTATTTAAAATGATTAAAAAAACAAAAAAAAAACCTTTATATCAAATATCTGATTTGGTATCCAATATCTGATCGCAGGCTTGAAAACTGATGTTGAAATGAGCTCATAGGTCTATTATTTTTTAATATTGTGTTATAGATATTTGATACAATATCAAATATCTGATACCTCTGCCGGTTCATATAATGTTAGATATATTATATATTATATTATATTATATTATTATTATTTATAATATATTATACTATTATAATATAATAATATTATTATATTATAATATAATTATTATAATAATATTATATTATGTAATATTACATAATATATTAGAGTAAGTGCACCAAGTTGTGGTGCCAAAAGGGGGGTATAAGTGGACACCTTTTTCCTGAAATCTGCAATTTTTGAACTTCAACAAGAATTTGGAGATAGTTATGCTCAAAATTTTAAGATATTAAAAAAACAAAAGTTGTGGTCCTTTGAATATAGTTTCTAGACTACTAATTTTTTTTCAAAATGGTTTAGTTTTAGGTCCTCAAAAAAAGGGGCCACAAAATGTGGTATTTTTTATTCCAAAAAAACATAACACGGTACAAAGTGTGCCCCCCTAACATTTTAACTTTTCTTAAAAAAATTATTTAATCGCTGTAGTAAAAGTTAACACTATATAGTTTATCCCAAATTTTTTGAATAATTTTATAATATGTATTTTTCTAATGAATTTTTTAACTAGACACATCCCAAAAATGTGAACTATCTATGTGTTCCCCCTAAAAATAATTGAAAACTAAACTAAAATTAAAACTTTTTTTTTTCAAAGTGTGTAGAATGGAGTCTAGTTTCAAAAAAATTAAGTTGTTGCAAAATTCAATGAACAAGCTAGAATCTATAGACCAATTAGTACATTGTGGTTTTTGACAAAAAATGAATACACATTCAAAAGAAATTATAGATGAAAGGCTTGAAATAGTTCAAATTAAAAATAAATTATATGGTTAGATAGCTAACACAGAAACCTATAATTCTATGTAACCCGATCTTATCGATACCCAACCATGAGGAATCTTGAAGGGGAGCACACAAGAAAAATCAATCAATTTTTTATGTTTGCTGGAAAATATGTCTTAGACCTATTTATAAAGTCCAAACCTTTGGGTTGGATATCCAAGGAAAAACCAAGCCTTGGGCTTGGTTTTAGTGCAAAGCTTTCAATACTGCATGTGCCCTATAGTGCACACGCACTACTAGAAGCATTTGAATTCTCAATAGTGCATGTGTGCTATAGTGCACACATACTATTGAGACCTAAATTACAAAGCAAGAGAAATAGAGATCTGGGGGTTGGAAGAATGGCTATGTGTTTGTATGTGAGAGAGAGAGAAAGAGATAGAGAGAAACTAGGCGATGGGAGAGAGGAAGTGAGAAAGAGTAGGGGTGGCAGAGATAGTACAGGATGGGAGAGAGAAAAAGTGTGAGAGAGTAGGGGTGGCAGAGAGAGTACATCATGTGAGAGAGAGAGGAAGTGTGTGAGAGAAGGGGTGGTAAAGAGAGAGTATGGGATGGGGGAGAGAGATTAAAAGTAGGGGATGTGAGAGAGAGGAAGTGTGAGAGAGAGTACAGGTTGGGAGAGAGAGATTGAGAGTAGGGGATGAGGGGGAGAGAGAGTAGGTAGTGCAAGACAGAGTGGGAGAGGAAAAGCGAGAAAGAGGAGGATGGGAGTGCATGTGTGTGAAAGAGAGAGAGAGTAGGGAATAGGAGAGGGGGAAGATAGAGTAGCTTGAGAGAGAGTAGGGGATGGGAGAGGGAGTGGGAGAGGGAGAGAGAGGGGAGATGGAAATGTTTGTAAGAGAGAAAGAGAGAGAGAGAGTAAGGGATAGGAGAGAGTGTGAAAATGTGAGAGAGAGTAGGGGGTAGTAGAGAGAGGGAGAGAGGGGGAGAGAGAGAGAGAGAGTAGGTAGTCAAAGAGAGAATGGGAGAGGGAGAGTGACTGAGAGACAAAATAGGGGATGGCAGAGGAGAGAGGGGGGATGGGTGTGTGTGTGAAAGAGAGAGAGTAAGGAATGGGAGAGGGGAGAGAGAGATAGAGAGGGTAGGGGATGGGAGGGAAAGAGAGTACGCAATGGTAGAGGGAGTGTGAGAGGGAGAGAGAGGGGGGATGGGAGCATGCGTAAGAGAGAAAGTAGGAGATGGGAGAGAGTGTGAGAGAGAGTAGGGGTGCTAGAAAGAGAGTGAAAGTAGGGGATGGAGAGAGAGAGAGAGAGAGAGAGAGAGAGAGAGAGAGAGAGAGAGAGAGGAGGAGGTGGGAGAGGGAGTGGGAGGGAGAGAGAGGGGGAATGGAAGTGTGTAAGAGAGATAGAGTAGTCAGTGGGAGAGAGAGTACAAGAGAGAGGGGGGGAATGGGAATGTGTATAAGAGAGATAGAGTAGGGGATGGAAGAGAGTGTGAGAGTTTGAGAGAGAGTAGAGGGTGGCAGAGAGAACTCATATAGGATTGGGGCGAGAGAGAGAGAGAGAGAGTAGGGGATGGGAGAGAGTGTGAGAGAGAGTAGGGATGGAAGAGAGAGAGTGAGAGTAGGGGATGGGAGAGAGAAAGTAGAGAGGGAGAGAGAGTACTTCAGAGAGAAAGATAGTAGGTAGTGCAAGAGGGAGTGGGAGAGGGAGAGAGAGGGGGGATGGGAGTGTGTGTAAAAAATATAGAGAGTAGGGGATGGGAGAGGAGGGAGAGATAGGGGGGATGAGAGTGTGTGTGTCTATGAAAGAGAGAGAGTATGGGATGGGAGATGGGAGAGAGAGAGTGGGGGATGGGGGAGAGAGAGTAGGCAGTGGGAGAGGGAGTGGGAGAGGGAGAGAGAGGGGGGGAATGGGAATGTGTGTAAGAGAGATAGAGTAGGGGATGGGAGAGAGATTGAGAGTGTGAGAGAGAGTAGGTGGTGGGAAAGAGAGCTTGTATAGGATGGGAGAGAGAGAGTGAGATTAGGGGATGGGAGAGTGAGAGAGAGAGAGAGAGAGTAGGGGATGGGAGAGAGAGAGAGTGAGAGTAAGAGATGGGAGAGAGAAAGAGAGAGAGAGAACTTGAGAGAGAGAGATAGTAGGTAGTAGGAGAGGGAGAGGGACAGAGATAGGGGATGGGAGTGTGTGTGATAGATCTAGAGAGTAGGGTATGGGAGAGAAGAGAGTGGGGGGATAAGAGTTTGTGTGTTTATGAAAGAGAGAAAGTAGGGGATGGGAGAGGGGAGAGAGAGATTAGGGGATTAAGGATAGAGAGTAGGTGGTGGGAGAGCGAAAGAGTAAGAGTAAAGGATGGGAGAGAGTGAGAGAGAGAGTAGGGGATGGGAGAGAGTGTGAGAGAGAGTAGGGAGAGGGAGATAGAGAGAGGGGGATGGGAGTGTGTGTGACAAATCTAGAGAGTAGGGGATGAGATAGAAGAGAGAGAGAGGGGGGGATGGGATTGTGTGTGTGTGTCTATGAAAGAGAGAGAGTAGGGGATGGGAGAGTGTGAGAGTGAGAGAGTAGAGGGTGGTAGAGAGAGAGTACGAGATAGCAAAGATAGGGTGAAATGATGGGAGAGAGTGAGAGAGAGTAGGGGCTGGCAGAGAGAGAGTAGGGGATGGGAGAGATAGAGTGAGACAATGTGAGAGAGTGAGAGAGAGACTAGGGGGTTGGCAAAGAGAGAGAGTATAGGATGGGAGAGACAAAGTGAAATGATGGGAGAGAGAGTGTGAGAGAGATTAGGGGATGGGAGAGAGTGTGAGAGAGAGTTGGGAATGGGAGAGAGAGAGAGAGAGAGTAAGAGTAAGGGATGGGAGAGAGAGAGTAGAGAGGGAGAGAGAGAACTTGAGAGAGAGATAGTAGGTAGTGGGAGAGGGAGTGGGAGAGGAGGAGAGAGAGGGATGGGAGTGCATGTGAGAGATCTAGAGAGTAAGGGATGGGAGAGGGGAGAGAGGGGGGGGATGGGAGTGTGTATCTACAAAAGAGAGAGTTTAGGGGATGAGAGAAGGGGGAGAGAGAGAGAGAGAGAGAGAGAGAGAGAGAGAGAGAGAGAGAGAGAGAGTAGCAAATGGGAGTGTGTGTAAGAGAGAGTAGGGGATGGGAGAGAGTGTGAGAGAGAGTATGAGATGGAAAAGAGAGAGTGAGAGTAGGGGATGGGAGAGAGAGTGTGTGAGAGAGTAGGAGATGGGAGAGAATGTGAGGGAGAGAGTATGGAGAGGGAGATAGAGAGAGGGGCATGGGAGTGTGTGTGACAAATCTAGAGAGTAGTGGATGGGAGAGAAGAGAGAGGGGGGATGGGAGTGTGTGTGTGTGTGTGTGTGCATGCGCGTCTATGAAAGAGAGAGAGAAAGGGATGGGAGAGAGTGTGAGAGTGTAAGAGAGAGTAGGGGGTGGCAATGAGAGAGTATGATATGGGAGAGATAGAGTGAAAGGATGGTAAAGAGTGTAAGAGAGAGTAGGAGGTGGTAGAGAGAGAGTATGGGATGAGAGAGATAGAGTGAAATTATGAGATAGAGTGTGAGAGAAAGTAGGGGATGGGAGAGAGGGTGTGAGAGAGTTGGGGATTGGAGAGAGAGAGTAAGAGTAGGGGATGAGAGAGAGAGTAGAGAGGGAGAGAGATAACTTGAGAGAGAGATAGTAGGTGGTGGGAGAGGGAGTGGGAGAGGGGGAGAGAGAGGGGGGATGGGAGTGTGTATCTATAAAAGAGAGAGTTTAGGAGATGGGAGTGGGGGGGCGAGAGAGAGAGAGATAGAGAGAGAGAGAGAGAGAGAGAGAGAGAGAGAGAGAGAGAGTAGTATATGTGAGAGAGTGTGAGAGAGAGTAGTGGATGGGAGAGAGTAGGGGGATGGGGGAGAGAGAGAGATAGTAGGAAGTGGGAGAAGGATGGGAGTGTGTGTGAGAGATTTAAAGAGTAGGGGATGGGAGAGGAGAGAGGGTGAGAGAGGTAGAGAGAGTAGGCAGTGGGAGATCGAGAGTGAGAGAGAGAGTAGGGGATGGGAGAGGGGAGAGAGAGTGTGTAGGGGATGGGAGAGAGAGTAGGGAGAGAGAGAGAGTAGGGGATAGGAGAGGAGAGAGAGAGTAGGGATAAAGAGAGTAGGGAGGATAGAGAGTAGGGAGGATGGAGAGTGATGTGTTTTCACATAGTGTGTATGCCTATAGTGCATACATGCTTTATAGTGTGTACATGCTTTATAGTGCATACGCACTATGTGAAATGACATAAAAATGGTCAAAAAGAAACTTTGGGGCCCATTTCATCCATTCTTTGTTTTTAGTCTATTGTGCACTCAATTATTCTAATAGAAATCATGGGTTTCAACATAGAAAATGCTATTTCAGCACTTTTTGAAGCTAGCAAACACCAAATTCAATCATTGGATACACGATTTGAAGACTTTTTGAATATTCCTTGTATAGAAAAGTTTAGTGCAATCCATTTTAAATATTTTTTTTGATATATAGATACAAATTTGATTATAATTTGACATGAATTCATTGGAAATTGTTAGAATCTGAAAAGATTAATAACCTAGAAAACTAGTGCAAAGAATAAATATCTAAACTATGAATGCAAATGATACAAAATCAAAATAGTAACATCGAGTTAGTCTCCAAGAGAGTAATGCAAATGCTAGAAGCAAAATAGCATTAAGAGGATGCAAAAACAAGATATGCAAATACAAGCCAGGTAGCATGCTTATATAGGCTAGGAAGAGGGAGGAGGTGGCAACACCAACCAATGAGGAGCAACCATCTATCAGACTAAAGATAGAAAAGTATCTTCCCAAGATAGCTAATGGATGCTCGCATGTAGGAAGGTGACACCTCACAACCATTCACCTAATAAGACATGCTTTATTAACCTAAGCAAGATTATTAAAAGTGTAGGAAAAACATAGAAAAATAGAAAAAATAAAAAACTACACTAACACCCCCGCATAAGCGAAGCTTAGGTGGATGTAGAAATGGGTCCTTGCAAGTCAAGCCTAATGAGGTACCCATGTACATAAGATTTTTTAAAAGAGAGAGAAAAGAGACCCCCAAAAAAAAATCAAGACTCTGAGTGAGAGGAAGAGGCCCCCCCAAAAGATGAAGCATCCTGCACCCCCAACAATGCTCGCAAATGAAGGAACTTGCTCTTAGTGAAGGGTTTGGTGAAGATATCAGCAACTTGCTCGGAAGTTAGACAATAGCGAAGGCCAATGAAATTACATGGATGAGCTCTCAGATGTAGTGCATGTGGACCTCTATGTGTTTGGTCCGCTGATGATGAACCAAATTCTATGATATTTGAATGGCACTTTGGTTGTCACAAAATATGACTGATGGCCATCTAATCTGGATGCCAAACTCAGTGAGAAGATGTTGAAGCCAAATGGCCTTAGTGGTGACATTTATAGCCCCTCGATACTCAGCCTCATTAGAAGATAGAGAAATGGTAGAGTACTTTTTTCTTGACCAACAAACAAGACCTAACCCAAGTGAGAGGCTATACCCTAAAGTAGACTTGCGATCCTCAGAATCACCTGCCCAATTTGAATCTGTGTAGACCACCAAATCAAGCTCAATACCTGCTGCATAGTGAATCCCACAACTATTAGAATCCTAAATGTAGTGAAGGATCCGCTTGGCTACTTTCCAGTGCAGCTCATGGGGCTCTTGCATGAATCAAGAGACCATCCCTATAGCATAGGAGATGGCAAGTCTCGTATAAGTCAGATAAATGAGACTCCCAACAAGTGAAGAAGAACATTGAGCCTCAAGTTTGACTCCAGAAAGGAAGGGAGTTAGAGTAGGCTTATAGTCAGCCGTATGAAACCTCAAGAGTAAATCTAGAGCATACTTGGACTATGCGATGTTGATCCCAAAAGGAGACTAAAGGATCTCAATCCCAAGAAAGTAATGTAACAAGACCAAATCAGTCATCAAAAAGCTGTCCTGAAGGGCCATTTTGATAGCCTTAATGGTGGGTGAAGAACCTCTTGTGATCACCAAGTCATCAACATACAAAACCAAAAATAGAAGTGAATCACCCTATTGCAAAATGTAAACATTAAGATCAGAATGGCACTGAGTGAACCCAACTGATAGAAGGAAGGAGTCCATCTTGGCATACCAGGCTCGAGGAGCCTGTTTAAGGCCATAGAGAGACTTCTGAAGATGGTACACAAGTGAAGAATCCTAAAGGAAGCCCTATGGCTACTCCATGTAGATCTCTTCATGAAAGTCACCATGAAGAAAAGCACTCTTCAGATCCATCTGATGTACTTCCCAATGATTAGCTGCAGTAATGGAAAGAACAATTTGAATGGAATTCATTTGGTAAATTGGCACAAAAGTCTCAGAGTAGTCAATCCCAGGAACCTGGGAGAATCCTTTGGCAACCAAGCTAGCCTTGTGTTTGTCAACTAACCCATCTACATCAAATTTTGTCTGATAGATCCACTTACATCAAATAAGTTTTCTTCCTTTAGGAAGAGAGACAAGATCCCAAGTGTGGTTCCTCATCAAGGAACTATACTCTTCCTACATAGTTGTAACCCACTCAGGAATACCAAAAGCCTCATGAAAGGACTATAGATCTGAGGCAGTAGCAATGAAGACATGTGGAGCATCTTGGAATTGTGAATGGGTTTGCCTGGTGTTTGATGGATCCCCAACCCAATCACCTATAGACTGCAAGGTCTATCTAGCCCAAAGTGTATAGGAAGATGGATAATCTAGAGGGGAATCATTAACCTCTAAATGATGACTAGGAGAGGAAGGAGGTGAGTTCTCTAAATCACTTTCTACATTAGAAGTAGAGGTAGAAGATTGTTTAGGTGAATTTGACTCATCAAAAGATCTGTCATGTATTCCAAGTGACTCTAATGTCAAGGTAGAAGGAGTTGGAGAAGTGATAGAAAGTGAGCTTGAAGATCCCTCCTCAAACTGAACACTCCTCTCAATGAATAACTCATATATAGTAGGGTGGAGCAACCGATAACCCTTCACACCATCAGGATAACCTACATATATGCAAGGTCTACTTTGCGGATCCAAGGCTTTATTTTTCTCTATAGGAATGTGGGCCCATGTAGGGGAGCCAAAAACTTGAAAGTGCTTAACTGATGGTTTTTTATTGCTCCAAGCTTCAAAATGAGTAACTCCCTTCAAGGCGTGGTGAGGAACATAGTTTTGGATATAACAAGCACAGTTAATGGCTTCTGCCCAATACTGTGGTGCAAGAGATCTAGAGTGAATCATATAGTTTTCCATTTCCTTCAAGGATCTATTCTTCCATTTTGCAACACCATTTTGCTGAGGATTGTATGGAACTGAATGTTGTAAATCAATCCCCTCTAAAGTGCAAAATCTTTCAAATTGATGGTTGACATACTCACCACCATTGTTTGTACGCAAAACCTTGATGGCTTTCCCAGATTACTTTTCTACAAAAATTTTGAAGTCTTAAAAATGATCAAATACCTTTGACTTCTATTTGAGAAAGTACACCCATGTATATCGAGAAAGGTCATCAATGAATGTGAGGACATATCGGGCCCTGCTAAAAGAAGGATGTTGAAATGGACCAGCCAAGTCACTGTGAACTAACTCTAGTATCTATGAAGCTCTCCATGCCTTGCTTTTGTCAAAATTTTCCTTAGGATGCTTACCAAGAATGCAACCTTGGCAAAAACTTCTTGAGAATTGAACTAAAGGCAACCTTGTGATGATGCTCTGCTGGTTGAGCTGATGCAAATAGAAAAAGTTAAGATGGCCAAACTGCTCATGCCATGATTTACTCACATCATTAGAGTGAGTGAGAAAAATAGATGAAGGAGGATCAGGAAAAAAGTGAGAAAATAGATAGAGTCATGACTGATGATCTACTCTCCCAACTGCAACTACATAATCACTATGCAACTCATGTATCTCCACTAAATCAGGAGTGAACTCAACCTGCTTGCCTAAACCTATGTGAGTGATCTGGTATATTGATAGGAGATTAGTTGATAATGAGGGTACACAAAGAACATCATGGAATGTGCCATGCCCCACATCAATAGACCCTCTCCCACACACCTCACCAGGAGTGTCATCACCCATCAAAATAGAAGGCATAGTACATGGCTCCAAGGATGCAATTTCTTCTTTAGATGAAGCCATGTGGTGAAAAGCACCTAAATCAAGAACCCAAGTGGATGGCGAGGAAGGAACTGCAACAAGAGCCTTGCCCTTTCCTTTCCCCTTGTTGTTTTCTTTTGCCTTGTTAGACCCTTCATTAGAACTTTGTTTGATAGACTCAGGAACACT
The DNA here is from genome assembly GCA_028749045.1 of Cupressus sempervirens. NCBI lineage: Eukaryota > Viridiplantae > Streptophyta > Pinopsida > Cupressales > Cupressaceae > Cupressus > Cupressus sempervirens. Next base: position 245,170,596 of record CM053784.1, read on the forward strand.
AATATTATTCTTCTGAAGAATGTATGTCCAGTGATCAATTTATTTCTTCTAACATTTATGTTCATCATGACGAGGTCTTTTACAATAGGCACATTTAACCTTTTCTTTCTTAGGCTTATCACCCTTAGAGGATGAGGTATCAATAGTTTCTTTTGAACCAATTGGTATTTGATCCTTCTTTTCCTCACTATTATTTTGTTTCTCATCCTTACTATTGTTGTTACTACTTTGTCCTTTTTGTTCTTTTGTGCCTTGGTTGGCAGCTAAGGCATGTGACTTAGAGGACTTAAGAGTGCCCATCTGGATTAGCTTGTCCTATTCTCGAGTGAGATTGATAGCAAAATTATCTAGAGATGGCATGGTGAATTGAGTACCAAGTGCACCCTTAGTAGCATAGAAGGTAGAGACAAACATAGAATATTCTGAACTTAGCTTATAGAGAATACTAAGAATCGGTTGTTCATCTTTCTTTTCAATTCCACATTGTTTTAACTACAACTTTGGTGATTTCAATTTGGTGAAGAAATTTTGGATTGTGTTGAAATTACCTAGACTTAAACTAATTAATTCATTTTCCAACATATGACCCCTCATTGAATCTTGTGTGCCAAATAGTATTTCTAGCTTTGTCCATACTTCATTTGGTGTATCCAAAGACTCAATGTGAAATAGAAAGTCAGGAGAAATAGACAAACACAATGTTTCATATGCCTCATCACATTTGTTAAACCACTTGGGCTTATCTTCACTTTATCAAGTTCAGTTTCAACTTCCATAGTTATCCTATTTAATCCTGCTTTCATTAAGTGAATTTTCATGTGTTATTTCCACTCAAAGTAATTGTATTGAGTTAGGATGGGCATATTTGTTTGATCCATGATGAAGAAATGCAAAGAAGAAATGCTAAAAAGAAGAGAACCCAACCACGAAAATGCCCCCACTTTTTACTCAATCAAAGAACCCCCCCCCCCCCCCCCCCGCCCCCCCCAAAGAACTATGATTTGGCACTTTATTTTAGTGTGTTTACAACTACCACTAGAAAGAAATACTTAGTGGTCTTGATTTCAATGCATTACAAACCTTCATGAAGAGCATATGCTATAAGTGAAACTTGGGCACAATAATCAAGGAAACAAATAGCACAAATATGATCTACTCAAAAAATCATGCACTTTCAAAAGATGAATCGCCCTAATATGAGGTCATATGACAAAGTTATTATCCTCTAAAGTTTCCAAAATGAGAATTGTGCACAATCACAACTGATCTGCAATTTTTGAAGAATTCATGCATGAAAAAAAAAAAAAAACTCCACTAGTGGATAGAGCACAAAAAAATAGCCAAGGTCATAACAAGAATCATCAAAATGAGAGTCTGTATGAGAAAAAATGAGACATTTGAAAATTGCGTTCAAATCTGAGACTATGAATGGAGAGGGGTATGGATGTAGCTTTTTGTGCTCGATTCTTAAAAGTATATAGTTTGCATGTAAAAAATAAAAGATACCTAGATAGTTTTTCAGTGCTGCAAACAAAATCCAGAAAGCATTTTTCTTGCTGATGTACAAAAGATGTTGTTGTAGTGTAAATCAGACATCTTTAATAGTAAAAAATGGCTCCAAAAATCAAGAAACTACCCCAGCAACCAAAATATGACATGCAAATGCTGGATCAGCTTCCTAAGTCCATCAATGGCATGCTAGAACCTGCAATACTGATTGAAAACTCCAAATATGCAAGTTGGTTGTCAGATTTGAGATTGAAACCCTAGAGAAAAACTGTTTTTGTCAAAACTTTTCTGATTCTCAAGATCATCCAAAGATGCAAGAGAAGAGCATACTTTGTTTTTCAAAAAACTACAATAAAATTTATTAGCCCCCCTTGAATCTCTCAAATAAGGAAACTAAAATCTACTCCTGCACATAGAAAAGCTCTGATACTATGTTAGAATCTGAAAAGATTAATAACTCAGAAAACTAGTGCAAAGAATAAATATCTGAACTATGAATGCAAATGATACAAAATCAAAATAGCAAAATAGAGTTAGTCTCCAAGAGCATAATGTAAATGCTAGAAGGAAAAATTGTTAGGATAAACCACAGACAGAAATAAAAACTATATGCAAATATAATCAATAATAGAAAATAATAGATCACATAGAAATGAACACAAGGTACCAAGATTTAACGTGGTTCACCCAATCCCTAGGCTACATCCACCAAACAGTAAGTCTGATCTTATTACAATCCAATGATTACAACTGATTACAATCTATAATCCCTTACAGCTCAATACCGCCGCAAGAAGCAATTTCACATCACAACATATTGAAAATACCTAACCCTAAACCCTTTTATACAATCTCCCACTTGGGGATTGATCAAGCTCCAAAGTAAACAATAATCTCTCACTTGGAGACTGATCCTGTACCAATACTACTACCACATGGGGCTCCCACTGGATCAAACCACCCTAGACTCTGTTGTTCTTTTATTCATGTCCAATCTAAAAGACCAACCAAAGCTGAAGAGGAGTTCAGCTTCTCCCATGTTACAACCTTTGTCAACATATCTGCTAGATTGTCATTGGTATGTATCTTCTCCAGCTTTAACTGTCCATCCTCCAAAATTGACCGAATGAAATGGTACCGTAACTGTATGTGTTTGGTCTTAGAATGCAGAGCTAAATTCTTTCCAAGATGAATGGCACTCTGACTATCGGTGAACAAATAATTATCCTTCTAAGGATGTCCCAATTCTTCCAAGAAAAACTCAAGCCATATCATCTCCTTGGCTGCCTCTGTAGCAGCAACATACTCTACCTCTGTAGTGGATAGAGCATTAATCTTCTATAACCTAGAAACTCAGCTCATGGCTGCCCCACCAATAGTAAAGACATAACTTATAGTACTCTGCCTGGTATCAATATCCCCAACCAAATCTGAGTCAACATAGTGCTATAAATCAGTAGTAGAGCCCCCAAAATGTAAACACTTATTGGATGTTTCTCTCAAATATCTAAGAATCCACTTGACAACATTCCAATGCTCAAATCCTAGATAACTCATATACTTGCTAACGACTCCCACTACATGTGCAATATCTGGCCTAGTGCATACCATAGCATACATCAAGCTTCCTACAGCTGAAGCATAAGGTACCTTGGACATCTTATCCTCCTCTTCTTGTGTCTTGGGACACATCTCCTTAGTCAATTTCAAATGACCAGGTAAAGGTGTGCTAACAGATTTAGCATTCTCCATAGAGAAACGTTGCAACACCTTCTCAACATAATTAGCCTGAGATAGCATCAAGGTTTTGTTCTTCCTATCTCTACAAATCTTCATACACAGGATTTGTTTTGCTGCCCCAAAATCCTTCATAGAAAATGCATGTGCCCCTTAATATGATCCATGTTAGACCCAGCTATAAGCATATCATCAACATATAAACATAAAATAATGTAGCTATCATCATCCAACCTATTAAAAAAAATACAGTAATTTGAATGACACCTGTTATATCCATGCTTATGCATAAAACTGTCAAATTATAGATACCATTTCCGAGGTGCTTGCTTCAAGCCATATAAACTTTTCTTCAATTTGTACACTAAGTTCTCCTTACCTTTGACCTCAAAACCCTATGGTTGAGCCATATATATTTCTTCATCCAAATCACCATGAAGAAAGGCTATTTTAACATCCAGCTACTCTAAATGCAAATCTTCCATAGCCACAAGACTTAAAACAGTACGAATAGAAGTCATTTTAACAACAAGAGAAAATATCCGATCAAAATCAATTCCCTTTTTCTGTGCAAATCCTTTTACAACTAATTTGGCCTTAAATATTTTCTTACCTCCTTCCTCTTCCTTCAACCTATAAACCCACTTATTCTATAAAGCCTTTTTACTTGCAAGCAACTTGCACAAATCCCATGTCTTATTTTTTAGCAAAGAGTCCATTTCATCTTTCATTGCAAACTCCCATTGAATCTTAGTATCCACCTACACAGCTTCATCATAACTTTCAGGTTCACCAGCATCAATAAGTAAAATAGAATATAAAGAGGGAGAAAACTTTTGTGGAGGTCTAATTTTCCTCGTTGACCGTCTAACATTCACTAGTGTGTGTGGTATTTGTTGTTGCGGTTGTTGCACATCATGAGAACTGGCTAGAACATCAGCTTTTGGAGTATCATCTAACACTACATAATCATCTTCTTTCTTCTCATGTTGTTGCAATAGATCTTTGTATGACACTTTTTCATTGAATATGACATCCTGACTTCTTATAATTTTATGATTTTCAAAATCCCAAAGCCTATAACCAAATTAATTAAAGGCATATCCAACAAAGACACATTTCTTTGATTTAGCTTCTAGCTTGGTTCTATTTTCAGAGTCTATATGAGAAAAAGCTTCACAAACAAGGGTCTTGAGAAAAGAATAACTCACCTTCTTACCAATCCATGGTTCCTCTGGAATACCATAGCCCAAAGGAGTAGAGGGACCTCTAGTAATCAAATATACTACAGTATTGACATCCTCTTCCCACATGTGTAAGGGCAACCAAGCATGCAACCTCATGCTCCTTGCATGCTCCATTATAGTCTTATTCATGCGTTCAACCACTCCATTTTCCTATGGAGTCCTTGGAACAGTTTTCTATCTACGAATACCATTAATGGAGTAATAATCTTCAAATTCATGACTACAATACTCACCACCATTATCAAATTTGAGATATTTTAATTTCTTACCAGTCTCATTTTCAACCAAGCATTTCCAATTCTTAAAAGTTTGAAATACATCAGATTTTTGTCTAAGGAAATAAATCCATACCTTTCTAGTTGCAAAATCAATAAATGTAACATAATAATGAGAGCCACAAAGGGAAGATACCTAAGTGGGTCCCCATACATCTGCATGGACAAGCTCTAATTTCTCCTTTTTGTTTTCCTGCCCAATCTTTACAAAACTCACTCTCTTTTGTTTTCCATACACACAACTTTCACAAAAATCCACATTCACACATTTCACACCTGGTAAAACTTTCTTTGAATGAAGTACTTTCATACCTTTCTCACTCATGTGCCCAATTCTATTGTGCCACAGTGTTGTATCAGAATCTACAGCAACTATTTGTTCTCCCTGCTCAACTTCAGCAATTGTTCCTGAACATTCATTTTTCTCTGAAACAATCAAAGTAGAAGGAACAATATGACCTGTACAAAGATATAAGGTGCCTACTTTCACACCTTTTGCTACTACAAGGGAAATTTTTGAAACCTTCCAATTTTTATCATTAAAAGTAACTACACAACCCTCATCACCAAGTTGCCCTACTGAAATTAAATTCCTAATTAGTTTTGGAACATGTCTTACCTCATGTAGTAGCCAATGATTCCCATTCTGAAACTTAATCTTAATTTTTCCCTTTCCAACAATTTGACAGGGTTCATTATCCCCCAAATAAACAAGCCCAAAATCCCCTTGGACATAATCAATGAAATAACCTCTATGAGGTGTAGCATGAAATGAAGCACCAAAATCTAAAACCTGTGAATCATCAACACTTTCTAAGGACAAAAGCAAAGAATCCTCTTCGGATTTGTTACTTACCACACTTGCCTCCTTGTCTCCATCTAATTTATCTCTTTCATTTTTCTTTCAATTCCAACAATCTTTCTTTTTATGACCTAGTTTGCCACAGTACCAACAGTCATTTGGTCCTCTTGATTGAGACCTCTTCCCCTTTGACTTTCCTCTTGATTTCCCATGATTTCCAAAGTTATTTCCTCTCTCAGTTGTTCTACCCCTACTTTGTGCATTCAAAGCACTTCTTGATGTAGATCCACCTGAGGATTTTCTACGAGTTTCCTCACTTAACATAACACCAATCACATTATTAGATTTTAGGGTATTAGATCTAGGAACATAATTACTCACAGCCATTGCCAAGCCATTCCAGCTTTCAAGCAAAGAACACAAAATCAAGAGAGCCCTAATTTCTTCATCAAAATTGATACCCATAGAAGATAATTGACTAGTAATAGTATTAAATTCATTTAAATGATCTGCAACAGATCCACCTTCTACCATTTTCATATTAAATAAATGTTTCATGAGAAATACCTTGTTTGAAATGGAGGGCTTTTCATATAGTGTCGCTAGGGTTTTTATCAAATCTTTTGTCGTCTTTGATTTTGTAATATTAAATGCCACCAATGGTGCCAAGCATAACCGAATTCTTTTGAGTGCCTTTCTATCCAAAAGATCCCATTCAGCCTCTGACATAGTTCCCTGATTCTTGGCTTTGCCTTCCATAAATCCTTCTGATATAGATAGTCTTCCATTTGCATCTTCCATAACTAGAAGTTCTACCCATTAAATCTATCAACCCTCAACTTACCCTCATTTTCCATTGCTCCCACTCAATCGTGAGACTTTCCTGCAAAGGATAACTAAAAGACAACCTCGCTCTGAGACCACTTGTTAGGATAAACCACGGACAAAAATAAAAACTATATGCAAATATAATCAATAATAGAAAATAATAGATCACACAGAAATGAACACAATGCACCAAGATTTAATGTGGTTCACACAATCCTTTGGCCACATCCACCAAACAGCAAGTCTGATCTTATTACAATCCAGTGATTACAACTGATTACAATCTATAATCCCTTACAGCTCAATGCCATCGCAAGAAGCAATTTCGCATCACAACATATTGAAAATACCTAACCCTAAACCCTTTTACACAATCTCCCACTTGGGGACTAATCAAGCTCCACACTAAACAACAAAAATAGCATTAAGAGGATGCAAAAACAAGATATGCAAATATAAGCCAGGTAGCATGCTTATATGGGTTAGGAAGAGGGAGGAGGTGGCAACACCAACCAATGAGGAGCAATCATCTATTGGACTAAAGATAGCAAAGTATCTTTCCAAGATAGCTAATGGATGCTCACATGTGGGAAGGTGATACCTCATAACCATTCACCTAATAAGACATGCTTTGTTAACTTAAACGAGATTATTAAAAGTGTAAGAAAAACATAGCAAAATAGAAAAAATAAAAAACTACACTAACAGAAATTGTATGTTTGAATGAAATGTTTTTTTGAAATGGTTAGAAATTTGACAAGTTGTTTGATATATATTGTGTATTCATTCAAATAATTATAATTTTTATATGTATTTGAATAATTTGTAATTTACACATTTTAAGTAATTCAAATGTTTGAATAATTTGACATATAGAAATCATCATCATGCCAAGGAAGAAACCAAAAACTCAAACAAATGAAGATAGGGGGGGAGATTTGAAAATTAAAAGAGATAAAATAAAATTTCTATATGAACAAAAAAAATTGCAAAGCAATAATGAATAATTGATTTTTGAAGAGGATCAAGAACCACTGCAACAAAGAAATAAAAAGGAAGAATTGGAAAGACAAAGAGAACGAATGAGACTGTTATGCTCAAGAAAAAAATTGAATTGTGAAGCTATAACATCTTCCAATGTTGGATTCATATCATTTGCTACACCATATTCTAATGTTGAAGTCATATCATCCTCTCATGTTTAAGAGACACTGATTTGTAGATCCAATGATATACACACTCCAACATGTCATGTTGAAGGCACAACATCAACACATTAAGTAGGTGATATTTCATCTTTTGCATCTTATTGCCAAGGCACATCATCCTTATGTTGATGTTCAAAATGTTGAGGAAATTAAAGAGATTATAACACCTTCTAGAATTTGTTTTAGAAGATCAAAATATTTGATTGATATTGATACTATCATTTTGAAATCAATGCCTGACAAGATTAGCAAGCGTACTTTTCAAAGAAAAGTTAATTTTATGTGGAGATTATTTTTTGAAGAATTAAATATTATAGATCAATGCCAATTATTTGTTGAAATGATGAAGAATTTGAAATTTAGGCCTATCATGAAGATTCTTGGGCTAAGAACGATGGATGATTCAAATGAAAAAAGCATTGTAAAGAATCTAATGAGTGCTTATGACAAAGTGGGTTCTAAATCATGCACTAAAGATAGTAATATCACAAGAAGAGTACTTACATCGACAATAATAATTAGCCAAATGAAGAAAGCTCAACTCATGAGAAAGACAAGCAAAACATTAAAAATTGGTAGAGGTACTCTAAGGAGAGCCATGCTAAGGCATGAGAGATTGGAAGATCCAACAAAAAATGAGTTATGGACATTTAGTAGTAGACTACTACAAAAGGATAAAAAAATTAGTGAAGCTTTGAAATCATTGATCGAAGATTTTTGAAAAAATAACACACGCGTTTTCCCTAATCAAAAAGATGTTGTAAGAAGGAGGATTGATAGCTAAAATCGCAACCCACATGCGAAACACTTTTTGGACTCAACTTAGATACAATTTTTTACAAAATTTATTGGTATGTATCCTCAAATTTGAATAAGTCAAAAAATTTCTGAGATGGGTAAACCTTTTTATGTGAAGATAAATCACACATGCACAACTTGTTGTTGTAGGATACATATTTAATTTTCTAACCATTTTGATGTTTTTAGGCATATATGCATATTTTTGCATTCTCAATTTGTTTTGCAGGATTGTGACATGAATGAGCCACCAAGATCTTCAAGGGAATTCATATCCAACATTTTATGTGAAATAGGTGATGGCCAACAATTTTACAAGACATCATGCTTGGATGGTATGTGCTTATTTTGTGGTTCTTTGTAACTTTTATTAACTTGTCAACATATGGATAGTACACACACAATTGGAAATGAAATAGTAGATTATGAAAAATTTAAGATAGTGACATATGCTCTAAAAGATGAGAAACATGGTAAAAGATGTGATTTAGTCATTGAAAAGATTCTAGTGTATGAGTTCATGAAGATTTTTCATGAAAAGATTATTTACGAGTATGCAAGGCATGCCCATAGAGCTCGATGGATGGATTTGCAATTCAAGTTGTGCAAGGATATGTTTCCACTAGATACCATTACTTTGGTTGTAAATTCATAGAGAACTACACACTACAACCACAAAATTAGGTGCAAGAAAAGTATTGTACTTCTCAATAGGTTTCCATATTTGTTCACATAACATTCATGCATTCACCTAGAAGTACAGAGGATGACAGGAAGATTTTAAGGGAGTACCATTTTTAAATCATCGATGATCAATCACATTCTATAGAGTTTGTACATAGTTGTTTTCAACTATTTTATTGAGATTTGGCTAACAAGGGCATAACATATCATCAACACATTATTTGGTTAGACAATTGTGCATCTCAATTCAAGAATGCATGGATGTTCTATTGGTTGAGCAGGATGCATAGGTTATGTAGAATTCAATATATGTGGAATTGCACAAAGGCTGGTCGTGGTAAGGGAGAGCATGATGGTGTAGGAACATGCATTAAAAGAGCCTTGGCTCATGAAGAACTAAAGTACAAAGATGGAGCAATATTGATAGATGCAAAATCTAATGGTGTAATGCTACAATGGGTCTAGGTAAGGAAGGTGAGTCTATGGGTCATATATTGTTTTGGTTGATAGATAATACTAACATTGCACCATATTAGGATTATTATACACTAACAAGATCTATTGAGTTACACTCTTTTAGAAGTTCTAATGCAGGTTCATGGAGTATCCACACATGAAAAATGGCATGCTATCGTCCGTCATGTGCAGAGAAAAATTGGGATGACTATGAATCAATTGAATGGGTGGACAAATGGGATATATAAGTTTTGGACCCAATTGATAGCTATCATCCCCCACAAGGATTGGAAATGGTAGAGAAGGATTCATCTATTGAATTTGACCACTTGTCAAATCTAGTGCAACTTGGTAATATATATATATATATATTTGTAATTTCAATATGTAACTTTATAACTTTTACCTAAGTATTTTTTGAATTAATGAATGCATTTTGTACATTTTTCACTACAGACCATACTTTTGTTGTTATTGCACCTAAAGAGAATGAAGAAGGGGCAGATTATTATTTGTGTCATTGTGTCCAAGCCAAACAAAAATTGGATCACTCAGTTATAGATGGTGAAGGTTTAGAGTACCATATCAGTGTGGTGGTTGTAATCGGCACATGGCTTAGATGATATTCTATGAAGAACCCTAACTTTTGGTTATTTGAGGATTGGCAAACAGAGAGGAAGATTCTTCATTATTCAAACCTTGTTGTTGCATCAAATTTCCACTTGATAAAATATGGTGAAAAACCACATAATAAGATTCTTTGGAAAGTTCACGAATCAGACCACGAGGCAATCCTTGAGACATTAAAATGTGAAGCAGATATAGTTGACTCATTAGATTGAATAGGGAGAGAGGGAGAGAGAGAAAGAGTGATCAATTGGATCCAAATACAATGTTACAACTTCTTCCCCAAGACTATCCACATGACTAAGGTGGATCGTATTGTTATGATGTGTAAGTGATGAGATTTAGTTTAAATCATAGGTTTTATGTTTTGATTTGTTTACAATCTAGATACATTATTTGAATTTATATTAGATTCTTTAATAGGACCCTTTTTTAGATTAGTCATTTGAATAAGTAAAATTTTAGAATTTTTTGTTTAGATCAAAATGCAATGAAAGAAAATGGAAATTGTTAGTATATGAATGCTTTGTGATATAAAGTCATGATTCTGTGTATGTAACTAGAAACTTCAAACTGGCAAAAGCAAGGATACAATGGGAGAAATTTTCAATACTCATCAAGTAAGGGTTATCATACAACTTAGAAAGAATGGATTTGCACAAATGGATAATTCTTAATCACAAGCCAAATTCAATTTTTTTCATTCTCTAATTTTAGTATATTAATCTTATCTTAGAATTTTTGTTGTGCTAATTCTTCATTTGTAGGTCACCAAAGAAGAGGGCTAATAAAGTCAAAGCACCAATGATAAAGGGTGAGATTCCAAAATCATCTATGAAATGCTATTATCAATTCACATCCTCAATATTTATTAGTGTTCTTTGTTCAAGTACCATTGTGTGTTAATCATCTTATGCCTGGAATTGCATAGGATCACAATCATCAAAAAGTAAGAAGGAAAATAGGTCTCGATCTGATGATAGGTTTGTAACATTTTAAGATTTAATTTTGTGGATTTTTCCCTCATGTTGTACATGATATGTTTTTTCAAGTGACATATGATGAGGTTGTCTATGCAACGTAATGATTGAGTTGAAGTGATTTATGAAGTAAAGGATTATTTAGTGTAGCTATTTAAATCATTCATATTTGATGGCCATTTCTAATGCAGGGGCATCTAGGAGGGCAACTAAATAAAGGAGGACTCCAAGGACTAAGGAGGATACAATACAATCAAAAGAAGTAAAGTGGAATTTCTTTAAGCCTATAATGGCCCTATATAATGATGAATGCAAAAATTTATGTAAAGGTCCTGATAAAGGTGTAAGGACCAAAATACAATGTAATAGGTGATAAATGCAATGTAATGGGTGGGGTAGTTTTCATAGTTAAATGTATTCAATAAATCCATTTGACCCTTCATAGGTTGATGGAATAGGCTAGGAGATTAGAACATTCATAAAATACATAGTTTGAAATTTAAATTTTGAATTCAAACAGTTATATGGGCATTTTGGAGGGAATTAGCTTTTAGATCATTTTTAGGATTAGCTAAGCCTCCAATTGTTTAAAGTTGGTTGGGATAGGTAGTCTATTAAATGATCAAGACATGCTTGGTATGGACAAAAAGGAAGAAACTAATGTCTGGTAGTACGGACTGTCTTACAAATTTGCATGTAAAAGCTTGGTTTTTGACAGCAACTTGAAGGATTCTTGGGTTTCTTTGCATATCTTTGGATTTGGAATGAATTTTTCAATATTCTTAGACATTTCTTCATGTTCTAAACTATATTTTGAATCCAAATTAGTAATTTTATTGTTCAATTTCATAGATTGTTGGCTGTAGCAGACAGTTTATTAGCAATTTTGAAGTTCTTTTCAAAAAATCATGTTCATTCCATGAAATGTTCCACTGTTTCTTCATGGAATGACATTATTATAATCTATACCATGTTTTCTAATACTAATATGCTCATGGAGTTGACCATTTGTAGGATTTGACCATCAGAACCTAGAAGGGTCACTTGGCACATTATTACAAACTTGCTCATTTTGGGTTGTTTAAGGGTTCATCATCCTTTCCTCTACATCAATTTCCCTCTATTTTGTAGTCCTTTTTCATAACACTATTTCTAACATGGTGTTAGTTGTTCAAGTTCATGGATGATCACAATATCCATGTCAAGTTTTTAATTATGAAATGATAGTTTTTATCTTCCTTGCTACATGACTATCCCATTATATTAATATGGTCATTTGAGACCTTATTAAACATAAAAAATTAAACAAAATCCATATATACCCTTTTAACCCCTTACATGACTCCATTAAGCCCATTTTTTCTTTACAAAATATTGCACTTTTAGTGCCTTTTACATCTTTTAGAGGCTTTGATAGCCTTATTACATTATTCAAGACCTTTATAGGTCTTTTCTATCCACCCCTAACCTAGGATCAATCCAAATCCATTCGTCATGACCCCTAGGTACCTTCTAGGCTCCATAATGCCATTAAGGCTTACGTTAAAGCTTTCATTACAATATGATCAATCTATGATCAAAAAAATATCACATGTCCATGATTAAACTCATTACAAGTTTTAATGATGTTAGAAGGCCATTTGTCTTCCAATCCACCTAAGGATCCATCAATGTCCCAACTACTAATCTTGCCTCCTACTTGTGACCTTGGTGCTCCTACACCAGTGTTGGCAAACAATTGGAAAAATTGTGTTATTGATTGAGCTACTAGATCTTGTCATTTTCATTTTTTTCCTTGAGAAAATTCTTACACTTAACATAGCCACTATCTTTCAAAAGTTCTTCCTTATCCTTATAAATATTGGATTTGAGTGTAGTTTCAATATTTGGTAGCTTATTACCAAGAGTAGTCATCTCATAGACAAAAGTCTTCCGGCCTAAGTTTCTCTTGAAACTTGTTTTATAGTTCTTAATTTTAAAATAGATATGACTCTTTCATTGTAACATGTAGGCAAAGATCTCATAATTTTACTCATGTTCATCATCATCACTTAATGGTGTAGGGGCACCAAGGTCATTATATGAAGTTAAATTCATTAAAGACACCAAGGACTAAGGAGGAGATCTTGACAACAAAGCCAATAAATTGGAATATTTTGAAGCCTATTATGGCCTTTTGTAATGAAAAAATGCAATGTAATGAATAAATATTCAAAAGGTCCTAATAGAGATCTTAGATCTAAAATGCAATGTAAATGGGCTAATAATGACTTAGGATTCTAGAAAGACTTATCAATAATTTTAATCAAGTCACAAGATCAGTTGAAAGGTATTAGTATTCATTAGGAGTCAGTCAGAGTCTTTTTTGTTAAAAAGTTTCAAATTTGAAATAAGCCTAACGACTAGTTAGGATTATGGGCTTTTTAGGATTGTTTTAATGTTTTATTAGTTGTAAAGGCCCACAAGCGAATAGAGGAGGTTAGAATAGGAATTTATAAAGCCTAGAGAGGCCTAGGATCTGAACAAGAAGAAGAATAAGTGGGTACTGTACAAAAATTCTACATTTGAGTGAATAAAGTTCAATTTTTCTTGTCATTTGCACTATTTCTTTGAATGATCTCATTGTATCTTCATTGAATACAAAATTAAAATCTTGTAGGGATGAATTAAGACTTTCATACAGTCATTTCATGGTTTTTTAAAGTGATCTTGAAGCATTAAAAGTCTCATTGTCTTGTTATTTACACTAACAGTGCTATAACAGTCCCAAAAATTTAACTATTTTGAGGGGTTTTATGATGATTTGATCCATTCTTTGGGTATTTTATTTCTTCTTCCTATGTTATGGATCTATTATAACATGTTTAAAATTATGCTAACCAATTTGAGTGTAGGAAGAAACATTTAAGGGGTGATCACCGTGAATAATAGTGGGAAAAAGAGGAAAATACTACTACAAGTACACCAATAGAACATTTACCTTAATGAGGGTATTATTTTATGTTTGGATGAGTTATGGCATGTCTTAAATATGGTTTTTAGTCTTTGAATGAGTCTTAGAAGTGATTGGAAGTGGGAGAACCATAAAACCCTTGTTTTGCACCATTTAATGAGAGGGTTTGTTGGAAAGTGTGCCTAGAAGAGTCAACTTGGAAAAAGGACTATGGAATCCTTAGTTTGGCATCAAAATACTATACTATAGAAAGTTTGGAATTCTAGAGCTAGTTTTAAAGCACACTTGCTTTGTAAAAGTGGCCTAATTAGGCCTAATTTTGAGACAAACTGCCCTATTTCATACAATCTTTACAAAGAAGTGATAATTGGTTTTTATATGTGTTATAAAAAATTGAAAAGGGTATTTGAAACAAGTTTTTATTTGCTTGGTTTTTTGGAAATTTTGTGAGCTAAGTCAAAAAAATAGTGTTTGCTGACCTAATAGAGAGAGTAGCCTAGTCAATGGGGGTAACTTGGTTTGTGCATGAACTTGAGTTTTGAGGTTATAAAACCTATTGAAACATGTCCATTTAAGTCTGTTAAAACACTTTGTGAGGTTGAAATAGATAGTTGAAGGTATATTCCAAATTTGTGCATTTGAGTGCCTTTAAGAAGCCTAGTGAACCTTGTGCACCATTCAACTTTGTGAATTTATTATTGAAGTTTTGTTGTTACCTCCTTGGCTCTGCATCAATTAGTCTTGTGGATCCAAAGGTGTAGAGTTCAGTGGGTTAAGCCTTTTGAATGATTATTCTCTGATTAAATATTGAGTGGGTTTGGTCATTATTTTAGTTACACTTAAGGAAGATATAAGGGCATTTTTTCAAAGAAAATGGATTGTTATTTGTTTCTACATCAAATCATTGGTTGATGATTGACCTCTACATCACTTAAGGTGCCATCTCTACTTATAATTAAACAAACTATATCATTCACTATCTACATAAATCATGAAATAGTTCACTTTCACTCACCCTTATATCTTCATACTTCCCTCAAAGACCCTACAACTTAGATTGCTTAACATACCTGTCACCTTTAAAAATAGCTTCTAGCTTTTTCCATGCCTCATGGGTTATCATTTTTCCATAGATGTGAGAATACTCTATATCAGACAAGACACTAATCAAATATTAACTTTCTATCATGCATATAAAATTGGCTACTTATCTCTACTATCTCATACTCTTCCTTGGATCTCCCATAATTTCTTGAGTATCCGTACCCCTTTTTTAAACCTCATGGTTCCTATTTACAACTACAGAGGATGGAATATCAACCTCTATATCTTCTTGATGCATTTCATGTTGCACCAAATTTTCCATAGTTTGTGAATCCTCACCACATGATCCTACTTTGTACTAGTAACTATACTTAAGATTTGATGCCTTTGACTTGGTCGATTTATCCTTGTAGCTTTTATCAGCTATTCAATTTGGTCATCCAGTAGAAAATATTTATACCTTATAAATTCCTTTTCCTCCATGAGCTTAACATCGCATCTAAGTATAACTCTTCTAATGTTTGGAAGAAAATTCCTATATTCCTTTGAGGTTTTGCTACACCAAAAAAAGTACCCCATATCTATAGCTAGATCTTACATAGTACATGTGTATCACTTGGAATATGAAAATATATCAAACTTTCAAATATATTGAAGCAACTAACATCTAGCTTCTTCCCTATGAAAGCTTCCTCTAGTGCCATCTTGCCTAGCATCTTGTGTAAAGATTTGTTGTATGTGTATACTATTGTACTACATGTCTCTTCCCATAGGTAACAAGTCATGTCCTAGTCATGTAGCATATAACATTTTCTACCTTATATATAGAATGATTATTTCTCTCAACAACTCCATTCTACTATATATTATAAGGAATATTTCAATATCTTTTGATTCCTTGCCTAGTATTCCCTTTGTACTAGATCAAGAACAACCTCACATCTAGTGTCACTCATTAGAAAATATGCTTTTGTAAACTTTCCCAAAAAATATCCTTTGCATGCATCATAATAATCTGTTTTTATCTATAGAATACATGTC
Source organism: Cupressus sempervirens (assembly GCA_028749045.1). Taxonomy (NCBI): domain Eukaryota; kingdom Viridiplantae; phylum Streptophyta; class Pinopsida; order Cupressales; family Cupressaceae; genus Cupressus; species Cupressus sempervirens. The sequence goes on from CM053784.1 coordinate 245,186,785, forward strand.
ACTATCTCTTGAAGAAATTTAAGTTATCCATGATGAATAAGGCCCATCCTCTTATTGCATATCTCTCTAAGAAAATGCTAATGGATCAGCATTAATTCATACAACTAGACACTTAGAAAAGGATCACACTATCTTTTCACCTCTTTAGACACCCTTTAACCACTTCTTAGAGATTCCAAAAGATCAAACTCTAACTCTGTTCTAGCACCAACCAACACCCACTTTGAGTCACAAACCTAATTGACTAGATTAGGCTAGGTTACAAAGGAAGTATGAGTACTACCAATCCATACATACCAACCATACCAAAATTTCACTACTACCAATCCATACAGGCCATACGAAATTGAAACAACAAAGAAAAAGGTAGAAATTCTAAGTTTTATTCAATGTTTGATCCTTATTGGTCAAGTTGATCACATATAAGTGTGGATATCTAGTATGGTTGCATAGATTTGTGAATCTTCTTTCTGTTGCACTTGGAATGAGGTTCTAATTCACTCTACAACTCAAGATATTCCCATTTTACTAACTATTGTCCCCATTTTGTCCCATTACCTAGGGTTTCATCCATTTTCCCTCATATCTTGAGATTCCACCATGGGAAATTAATGACCCTTGGTGGAATCTGATTTAGGAAAAAAAATTTTATGGTCCTTTTGTTTTTAGTTCAAAAGAAAGAGGCTAGAGAGAAAAACTTGATGCCCTAGGCATGCAATATCTATGTGCATGCTAGAAATTCGTAGCAACATCTTCCATAACTCACTATAGGGAAGGTTTCGAGGCTTAAAAATTAGTATGTGATAATCTTACATGATCCCCTCATGTTTCAATTTTTAATTTTTGCTCAAGGGGTAGGGTACTTCCTTTGTTAATGGATGCCTAATTGCCTACATTCCTAAGTGAGCCTTAAAAAACTTAGTTGCTGCATACTTCTCTTGAGATCTCAAGCCTTTAGTATGTTGTATAAAACTCAAAAGGGTATCCAAATCCATGATTCTTTTCTTTGGGTTGTGAGGAGATGTTTGTGATTTTCCATGTTCAAGGCTACGAGCCTAGTCTTGACTTTGTGAAGCAACTAGCCAATGAAAGTTGCATAGTTTGAATCTAATGTTAAATTCATGTTATTTTGGCCCTAAATAGATCCTTTCCATACTTGGAAGTCACCCTTGGTCATTATTTGTATTTGTGGGATTTTGTGTCAAATATACTATGGGCCACTTTTTAGGCATAAAAATGAGCAATATAGGTGATATTTCAAAGAAAAAAAGAATTTTATGTTTCTTAGAAGGTTATAAATGTCCCTAGGGTCATTAGGTTAAGTTTTAGGTGTCTAGGAGTGAAGATGTCAAAAATTGCAAAAGATTGCAAAAGTTGTCAAAGCAAAATTGCAAAAATGCTGATAGCGTTGCAGGAGTTTGGGAATTGGTAAAGGGATGAGCATTTGGAAACAAGTTATTTTACTATTTTTGAACCTTTTCTAAGTCATAGAATTGGAATCAAGTGAAAAATGTAAAAATTGCACTTTTTGTGCAAAGTTGCATTATTAAACATGTAAAAGTTGCTCAAATTTACAACTGAGTGGAAAAAGGGTCATGGGATCGAATTGTCCACTCCGTTAGCTCCAGGTGGTTAGGTAAACCCTATCCCCAACCTCATCCTATCCCCTTTAGTGCTCGAACATTCTCGAGCATGCCAAACCGGAACGTCCCTAAGGGTCACTAAATGCCATAGGGATGCAATCTTTGATGGGACATATCTTGAAGCTTGTTCGAGGTATGGATGTGATTATAGTTCCTATACGACCATGTTATAGAGACCTATAACCTCTCTTTATTTTTGGAGATCACACTCCATTTTTTATTTTATGATGCCATCTCAGGTGATGCTAAAACTTGTAGTGTTGGCTAGTACAAAGTTGCCAACTACCAAATCTCTCTCACCTTTCATCATGGGATCAAACTGTCTACTCTATTAGCTCTAGCTAGCTACGTAAACCCTATTCCCAACCTTTTCCTATCCCCTTTAGTGCTCCAACATTATTTGGCACACCAAACCAAAATGTCCCTAAGGGTCACTAAATGCCATAGGGCTTTGATCTTTGACAAGGTATATCTTGGAGCTCGTGTTAGGTATGGATGCAATTCAAGTTCCTATGGGACTGTGTTGCAGAGACCTATAATAACCTCTCTAAATTTTTGGAGATCACACTCCATTTTTATTTTACGACGCCATCTTGGGTGATGCTGAAACTTGTAGTGTTGGCTAGTACAAAGTTGCCAACTGCCAAATCTCTCTCACCTTTCATCATGGGATCAAACTGCTTACTCCGTTAGCTCTAGGTGGTTAGGAAAACCCTATCCCCAACCTCATCTTGTCCCCTTCAATGGCTGACCATTCTTGGGCATGCTGAATCGAAACATCCCTAAGGGTCACTATATGCCATAGGGCTACGATCTTTGATGTGGCATATCTCAGAGCTCATGCGAGGTATGGATGTGATTCTAGTTCCTATAGGATCATGTTGTGGAGACTTACGATAATCTCTCTCACTTTTTGGAGATGACACTCCATTTTCATTTTACAATGCATCTCAGGTGATGCTAAAACTTGTAGTGTTAGCCAGTACAAAGTTGCCAACTACCAAATCTCTCTCACCTTTCATCGTTGGATTGAACTGTCTACTTTGTTAGCTCTGAGTGGCTGGGTAAACCCTATCCCCAACCTTGTCATGTCCCCTTCAATGCTCAAATGTTCTCAGGCATGCCAAACTAGAACGTCCTTAATGGTTACTAAATGCCATAGAGTTGCGATCTTTGATGGGGCATATCTCAGAGCTCGTGAGAGGTTTGGATGTGATTCTATTTCCTACAAGACCATGTTGCAGAGACTTACAATAATATCTCTCACTTTTTGGAGATCACACTCCATTTTCATTTTACGATACCATCTAGGGTGATACTGAAACTTGCAGTGTTGGCCAGTACAAAGTTACCAACTACCAAATCTCTCTCACCTTTCATCATGGGATTGAACTGCCTACTCTATTAGCTCTAGGTGGCCAAGTAAACCCTATCTCCAACCTCATCCTATCCTCTTTAGTGCTTGAACATTCTTAGGCATGCTGAACCAAAATGTTTGTAAGGGTCACTAAATGCCATAGGACTACGATATTTGACGGGGCATATCTTAGAGCTCATGTGAGGTGTGGATGTGATTCTAGTTCCTATAGGACCATGTTGTAGAGGCTTACAATAAACTCTCTTTCTTTTTGGATATCATACTCTATTTTCATTTTATGATGCCATCTCGAGTGATGCTAAAACTTGCAGTATTGGCTAATACAAAGTTGCCAACTGCCAAATCTCTCTCACCTTTCATTGTGGGATCAAACTATCTACTCTATTAGCTCTAGGTGGCTGGGTAAACCCTATCCCCAACTTTATCCTATCCCCTTTAGTGCTCAAACATTCTCAGGCATGCTAAACCAAAATGTGCTTAAAGGTCACTAAATGCCATAGGGCTACGATCTTTGACGGGGCATATCTAAGAGCTAATGTGAGGTATGGATGTGATTCTAGTTCCCACAGGACCATGTTGTGGAGACTTACAATAAGCTCTCTCACTTTTTGGAGATAATACTCCATTTTTATTTTACAATGCCATCTTGGGTGATGCTGAATCTTGTAGTGTTGGCTAGTACAAAGTTGCCAACTGCTAAATCTCTCTCACCTTTCATCATGGGATCAAACTGTCTACTTTGTTAACTCTAGGTAGCCAGGTAAACCCTATCCCCAACCTTTTCATGTCCCCTTTAGTTCTTGAACATTCTCGGGCACACTGAACTAGAATGTCCCTAAGGGTCACTAAATGCCATAAGGCTGCAATCTTTGATGAGGCATATCTCAGACCTCATACAAGGTATGGATGCAATTCTAGTTCCTACAAGACCATGTTATAAAGACTTACAATAAGCTCTCTCACTTTTTGGAGATAATACTCCATTTTTATTATACAATGCCATCTCAGGTGATGTTGAAACTTGTAGTGTTAACCAGTACAAAGTTGCCAACTACCAAATCTCTCTCATCTTTCATTGTGGGATCGAACTGTCTACTTTGTTAGCTCCGAGTGGCCAAGTAAACATGTCTTAATCAATTTGGCCAGGTAAACATGCCAAATCTCTCTCAGCTTTTGTATGTCTTTCTTGATGTGTTGATAGATTCTAAATATTAATTTGAACTTAGTTGACATGGCTGTAATGATATGTAGGTAGTACTTTACAAATTTTTTAATGGTTATCTAATTTCAACTTATTATATGATATAGCTGACCTATATGCATATAAATGTCCTATTACTAGTATTTACATTGTAGGTAATGAAGATCTACCATAAGACAAGGAGCTAAAAGACCTCCCTCAACCACTAGTACAAGGAATTGAATGCATTATAGACAAGAGGATAGCCAAACAAACCAAGAGGTCTACTTACTATGAATACCTAGTAAAATGGAAACACCATTTATTGGTGGATGCTACTTGGTTGACACTTAAAAACATTAAGAAGATTGCTTTCAATTTAGAAGAACTCCTAACTAAAGGAACTTAAGTTATTTGGTCTTAGGGAGTATGGTTTTAGTTGTGCGATCGTATCTGTGGTGATTCTTACAAACTAAGTTGATTTTTTGAAGATCCTTTGTGTTATTGTGATATTTTAAATTGGTTTGAGATAGTTATGTTTTGATTTAAAGTGTTTAAGGAAAGTTTTCTATAAACAATCTAGGAAAAGGCTTGTTAAGAGCTCATTCCACAAATGAAGCCCTAACTTGTATTTGAACCAATGGAATTCTCTAAGATTATATAAAATTAAAGTAATGAGGGTATAATTATAGATTCCTAGATCTCAAGAAGTGTCTCGATGGAAAAACCATGTTTGCATTAGTCCCTAAGTTGAATAGCTTAGTGTATTTAGGTAGGATTAAGACCAAAAAGATTTTAAAATGTTGAACTGAATTGATGGGTGTAGTTTAGTGGTGGATTTGAGTTATTTTTAGTTAGTAGAGGAGGTATAAGTCCATGCACAAATTCATGCACCAATTATCTAGTAATTACTTTGAAAACCAAACCTAGTGTGACCTTATTAAGTCTATGTACTTTACATGGGTTAGGTGTTATAGGAATGGAATTGGGAATCTAGGCTTTGAAGTCTTAAATAAATTCCAAAAGGGTTTCTCAATCTACCCATAGAATAGTTAGATTTAAAACTAAGAGGAATTTAAGTCCAAAAAATTAGAGTAGGAGACCTACAAGGAATTCTATGATAGTCAACATTTTTTACTGTATGACAATTACAGGGTTAAACCAAGAGTTGATTCTTGATTAGTTCACCATAAGGAAGGTGTCCCAATAGAAAATTGGGGTTGGTGAAGCCATTGGTGAAGAGCTATAGTTATTGGCTTGGAATAGGGCTAGTGTCCCTAAAAAAAAGGGTGCAAGATCTTGATTGGAGAAGTACTCACCTTGGAGGAGTTCACAAATGACCCTATCACTTTGGATAGGCCACAAAAATAATATCCTAAAGGAGTAAGCTATTAGGAAGGCCACAAGTTTAGTTTGGTAGATTAGCAAGAACAGAGTGCTTAAACCTCAGTTCTTGCTCAACATCTATGCATTAGTGAGGGGGAGATAAAGAGGATAGATGACTACATAGATATGGAAAAAAAAGGAATATAAAGAGGGGGGGAATAAGAGAGAGTGAGATACAAGGATAGATAGATATGAAAAAAATTTATATAGAGAGATAGAGATAGAGAAGTAGGGAGATATAATTATAAAAGGAGAAGGAGAGAGGGAAACAAAAGAAGGTGTAGATAGACATGAAGATTAAAGGAAATAAAAAGATAGTGATAAATGAATAGAGATATGAGAAGAGGATGAATGTGAGATAAAATAGAGAGAGTTAGGGAGATGCAAAGAGACATCTAGATGGTGATATAGATTCATAGAGATCATCATATTAATACTTAGTTTTCTCTAATTAAAAAAATATTGAAGATATCATGCTAGAACTCTCTTATTTATTTTATATCAACTTCATACTTAATTTTTCTTCTTTAGGTCATCCTTTTTAGGTTTAAGTGTATGTGCATACATTAATGATTATTAGTAAAATTAAAACTTGATCTTCTTCTTATGTAACAATATTTCTACGCTTAGATGAATACACTATTTATTTGATTATATATCTATAAAATTGGTCTGTACAATGAAGGCCAACTGTCTATAATCCCAGGTTTTAATTTAGCTAACAAATGGAGAGTTTTTGAAGCTACTAATTTCTTTCATGGAGTTCCTAATAAATCTCAAGGTTCTCATTTAGGTGACCAACTGCCAGGAGGTCCATGAATAGATCCACTAATTTTCCACTTTTAGTATCGGGAGGTCTTGGAACATCAAAACCCACTTTGTTACCTTGTGCGAAGAAGGTCATTGCTGATCCAATAAGGGGAAGTCAAATTCTTGTCTCCCTTGGGTGAGTGGATTTTGTAACCTGTCAAAAAGTTGTATTATATTTGATGTATTCATTTGGAAGTGAGTCATAACCCTTGTTTAGTCCTTGTGGAGTTAGGAGAATTTTGGTAGTAAGTTGATTTGTTTGATGCTTCGTTGTGCATACTTTGCATCATCCCCCATCTTGAGTCCTTTCTATGACATGCAAGGGAAATATTACATAGTCCAATTCTAACTTTTTTAAATATTTAAATTTTTGAATAACACTCTTCTCTCATAGAAATTTTAGAGTTAACGCAATGCATGCTTGTGCAATAATTTGTTATATGTTGGTAATACAATATATTAATTTGATAATATTTAAGATTAACCTGAATAATTCAATTTACAATTTTTTTGTATAGAAAGAATCATTTATAACCATTGCATTGTACTAAAATGAATCTAATCTACCCATTAATCTAGGACACCTACATGGTTGATTATTGTTTGTATGAATACAAAGTTGGTGTAGTTGAAGAATTTGACCTTGGATAACACAAGATAACACAAGTCTTGTGATCTAGTGATCCCTCCCAAGGTATTTTCCATACCACTAATCCTGACAAAAAATGTAAGACATAAAATATATGGGTGAAATAGAGGGTAGGAGCATAGTTATAATATCAATTTGTGCATTGGGTTAATACTATAAAGGGTAGGATTGGTGCAATGTTTATTTGTAGGTAATACCATTATAGATATTGCATTGTTACTATGCTTATATGGGCCTATATTATATTATCAGTTGTTTTATCTAATGCTTTGTGTATTTTGAATTTGATTGCTTCGATTTGGAATAAACTAGTAGAAAATATTTTTTTTGTTAAGGGAAGTGTTAGGTATATTACAGTAATGTATTTCTTTCCAGGGCATTTGATCCTTTTTTGACTACCTCAAAAACAAGTCAAGCTATCAAGTAGTGCCTCTTAAACTTTGTGAGATCGATCTTGACTGATAAATTTTATTGCCAATCAATATTGTATCAAAAATTCAAACTAATTAGGTATTGAATTAAACTTGATAAACAAATGATAGAGAAGGAAAACTTTAAACATGAACAAGATCATAAATCATATGACGATGACATATTGGAAATGATTAACTTATGCTTAAATAGTGATAAATTTTATTGTTAATCAATATTCTATCAAAGTTTTGAATAGATTAGGTATTGAATTTAATGTCATACATGAACATATCTAATTTAATGTCATACATGCACATATCTAATTTAATGTCATACACAAACATATCTTATTTAATGTCATACATGAACAAACATATAACATAAAATGATAACCAATAATGTCACATGTACATTAAAAAAAACATAATATATTATGATAACCAATAATGTTGTATATGAACAAATATATCATATATTAACCAATAATGTCATAAATTAAATAATATCATACATTAAATAAATATCATACATCAAATATAAAATGTCATGTATACATCATATGTGTATCGAATATGTCCAATGATGCCTATATATATACATGTCTATCAACTATATCTTTTCCTTCCCACGAGGGGAAGGAAACAAATCTCTCAAGGTCTTCTATTGTCATGTGGAGGGAGATGGTGGAGATGATGGGGTCCTCCTGACATGCTCGCTCATCCTCTTGTTGAGGCTCTTCTCTAACTTGAGCTGATACAAACAAAGTAGATATAAATCAATATTTATTATATGTTGAAATCAAATATATCTACATACAAAATTAATTATTTTCTTACTGCCATCAAATAGTCACTCTGTCAGTCCACCTTGAAGGCTCATGGATGATCAGGCATGATGAGACGCTACAAAAAGTCAATCAATATAATCACTTATAAATAACATTAGAAATTTTGATACTAACTATTAAAACAAAAACTAAAACCAAGAAATTTTTTTCATACCTTAGTCAATAGCTATGAGCTAGCCATAGTTGGGGCCATTCCATGATCAATAGATTGTTGGAGATGAGGAGTGTCTGACATCATGAGCTGCATGTCATAAAATAAATGTTACATGTAACATGAAACATGAAACAAATATAATCAAATGAATTAAATTAATATGAAAAAATTGTACCTGTATGTAGCTTGTATGATGTCTATGCTTCAAGTCTATAGTAAAGGTTGACAGTCTTGTAGAGAACTGATGTACATGCATAATTTTTTCCATCAATCCTTAATATGATTACTTAATAAATATATGTATTAATTTAAATGATTAAATGGATACATACCTCCTGACTCATGGACATGACATAAAATGGGGTCGGATGATCACTGCTAGGCCTGCCAACACTCTGACCCTGAATTTTGAACAATGTCAATAGATGTTAATTAATTAACCATTCACTATACATACGAAATGTGATAAAATTAGTAAATTATAATTGTAATTTACCTATGTGTCAATGCCAAATGTGTCATTCAGGAACTAATTAGTGATGAGCCCATCATCTACACCATCTCTAGCATGAGTGCCAAATGTGCATAAGGATATGCATGAAGTGCACATGTGACTACAAGGTGCAAAAGGCTCCCCCTCAACTAATAGGCTCATGCAATGGATGAGGGTATGCGCCAAAGCATTAATAGTCCCTAGAGTGTTGGCCTCTATATGTTCCTTCACAACTGAAGGAATAGTCGCATGCTTGCACTATGGATTGACCATAGGTGCCCTAACTACATTAGGGTCATGACATGCTCCCAACCTCTCAAATGATGACCCCCCACCTCTACCCTAGGAGTCTAATATATCAAAATGATTGGGGATCTTCCCAAGGGAAAACTCATAATACAATTTCTTCAAAAAATAAATGGGGACCTCATTATTGTTGCAAGGAGGGGCATCAAAAACCATCCACCATCTATCCCAAAAATTATTTCTAATAGCATCATGTATGCACCAATGGATGAAGAACTGTTTAGTATCTCTCTAATAGTATTTTTCTCACCAAGTTTTCTAAATAATTCACATTATCTACCTTTTGGTATTCCTTTTTTTTAACATCTTTATATGACAATTTATTTGCATAAAATCTTTTTTGTTCATCTCTCTTAACTTGCCAAATATCTATCTGACCACTAAGTGAGGCTATCTGGGTCTTAATGGATTTGATGGATGATGCCAATTGAGCCCTCAGTGGATTAGTTTTCCCAAATTCTTTCAACTAACTAATGAGTCCTTCTAATTTAGTTTTTCCTCTTTCTATTTCATTTATTATATTTTCTTGTGTCCCAGGCAGAGGTCTTGCAATTGGTTCGGGTTGTAGAATTTTTTGTTCTTCTTGGGTAGGGTTTTGGTTTTGAGGTTCTTGAGGGTTTTGAGGTTTTTGTGGATTTTTTAGTTTATTATTGACATTTCCTAATAAAAAATCAATTAAAATCTAAATAAATAAACAAATCTAAATAAAAATTGTAAAAACCCCACAAAAAAATATAAAAAACCTACAAAACAATATGAAAAACATATCAAACAATGCAAAATGAAGTTTAGATTACATATGATGTGGGCATGGGCATGCTTGTGATCTTAGTTTTTTCCAACAAGGAGGCATATTGGCAAGGGGGATGGTGAAAAGCTTTATTTTTTTGACTCACATACGCACTACTATTGGAAGAAGGTAAAAAAAAAGATGAAATAGATGGGCTATAGGTATATAGCCCATTTATAAAAATTTACTTTTTTGAAAGCACGTACATGCTATAGCATGTACGTGCTATTCAAAAATACAAAAAAAAGGTTATCACCTTTTTGGCACCACAACTCGGTGCATATACCCATTATACTATTACAATATAATATTTTTATATTATACTATTATATAATGTATTATACTATTATAATATAATAATAATAGTATATTATAGTATAATTATAATTATTATATTATTATAATAATATTATATTATAGTATAATATATTATATATATTTCTCCATGTTATTGGATATCTCATAAGGCTTGGGCCATACTTTCCAAGTTTGGTACCTAGATAGGTGAAAAAAGGTCAGAGCAAGTTTTGAAGCATTTTTAGACGTCTTCAAACTTTTTTTTTTTCATATCGCCACTTTTTGCAACACCATGATCCTGCACACTCCCTGCTATTGTTACATATTTTGGTCAAATCCTCTTCATCAATCATCTAAATGATAGTACTTAAGTCTTATAAGCAATTATCTTACCAACAAATATCAGATTTGACATTAGTGACAAAAAAATGATTGAAGAATATGGTCATACTTGTATGTTCTCAACAATCTCCCTTTTTGATTAGCTTCTTCAATTCATTGTAAACATCAAATTTATAAATCCTCTTCTTAGTTAATCTAGAACTAGAGGGAGAGGCTTCAAGAACCTTTTTAGTCTTAGGAATAACCTTAAAAAAACTAGTGGATGTCCTATCCCTTCATCCAACACCCTTGCCCCTAGGGCCACCCAATCTAGGCTTTACCTCTTTTAACTGCAGAAACTCTTCCCATGTCCTAATTGATTATATATTTAACTCCCTTTCCACAACTAATTTTATGAAAAATGATGGGAGACAAACTAATCCTTTCTTGATTGCAATAAATAAGATTTCTTCTTAAAAGTGTTAAACAATAAATTGGGAAGATTTACTTCTCTATAGTCATGCCATAGATGAGCCAAAATCTTGAAATGTAGGGTATACAGGTATTTGTAATGACCTTCACAAGTGAAGTATTGAATGATAAATCTTGTTGTCTGGATAAAATCCAAAGGCATTGATAATCTAGAGGTTCCCTACTTCTTTTGAATGTCCAATGGAGGTTCAAGAGGCACACTAAATTGTGTCCTAGCCATATGTAAGTCAAAATCCTTTACCCAGTTTTCTCCTTCCTAGGCTAACCTAGTGACTTCAGCCACCACATCTTCTATAAATTCAATTTTGAGGCCCTTAACCATTGCAAATTCATCCTTCAAGATGTTCATAAATTAAAGAGAAATCTCCTCATGAAATCCCTTAAGATTGAGGTAGTAATCTAACCATCCTCTTCTCCTGAACATCTCGCAACTAGCCCCGTCACCCAACAAAACCCTATGATCAACTAGATCATATCTCTGAAGACCTCCACCTATGGTTACACACAATAAAATTTTGGAAAAATCATGGAGTCTTCATAGCTCAACAATGGAAAATTAAAAAAATTTGCAGTAGTTATGGCACTAGAGAGAGAAAATGGCATACTATTACTATGTGTTTCTTAAATATTTTTAATGCACAAAATCTCATGATATCCTTCCTTGCATCAAGTCTCATAATTTTTTTGCTTGTGTACAAGTCTGCCACCCCAAAGATGTTGCTAATTATCATTAAAAAGTTAAGCTCAACTTATAAGTCCTTAATTTTGTCATTAGCCCAAATTAATAAGATATATAAATATTATAATAATAATAGTATAATAATAATAGTATAATAATAATTAAGAATAATAATATTAAAGTAAAATACAATCTATTATATACTATGATATATTTGTAACACTTATAAAGATATAGGTTTAACATAATTAGATATTAAATATTAAATATAGTTGATCTTCAAGTATGATAATATAAGAATATACAAATATAATAGTATTTGTTATATAATAATATAAACATATAGTAATTGGATTAATCATATAATAAAACTAAAGAGATGGAAAGACACATTCGTTCATACGTAAGAATATAAATGAGGAAATCATATCATGGAAAGAAGGCATTCAAAAATAGCTTCATATCAGAAAATATAAAAAAACTAAAAGGATGATAAAGTGGGATCATCATAATTCACATCAGAGCATGCTCTTGCCATCATGTGAAGGAAGATTTAATCTCAGTTATCATTAAATGGTTGATATTCAAGTATGCAAAATTATAGAAATTGGATGTAAGGAAAAAATATTTTACTATGTGGATTTCTATCAATCCCAATACAATTCACAATCATCATGGTTGTTTACAATCATAATGGCTATTACATAATTTATGTTCACCAATTTAATTTTTATTGGAAATTTCTAATGAACTGCATTCCACAATATATTTATTGTACATTACACCTATACCTATCTCTGTATGTTTCAAAATGCCAAACAAAGAAACAATATTGTGATATAAGATATCTAGTATTGGCCAAATCAAAGATAATATGCCCATCACTATCATTCTAATCAAGAAACAAACATATTATTATTAAAGAATATGATTACCAATCTAGAAGTTAATAAGTTGAATGGTCATTATTTATTATTCATAATTTATAAATAAATGGTCCATCAAACCTAAACAACAATAACCATTCATTAGTGTAGTTCAAGACTAAATAAGTCTTTGGGACATTACATCATTCCAAGTACAAGTCTCCAATTGTTGAGCTATTCTCCCATTCATGCAAATGGGCCAATGCTCACATCCATTCTTCATGGCTACCAATCCTTGAGTACTTTGATGATTTCATAAATAGTAGTTGTAAGTTAATAAATATAATTAATACATTTGCAGATAACAAGTTCGATGCCTACAATCCATACCATTCACAGAGAATGCAATAACATTATAAAACAAACTTGTCAAAGTAGCATAAAAGATATTTTTCCTTTGAATATTTGGCCAAATAAATACATACATATACAATGATTTAATAGAGAGAGAAATAATGACTAAAATAGTGACATTATAATATTACAGTCATCTGTAGATGAACTATGATAAATAAAATAGTGGGAAAGTTGTATACTAAAGCTTGATCTCTAAATCTGATGTAGAAGAAGGAATATTGGGTTTCATCAATACCAACTATAGTAGATGCATCAATGAAAATAGTATTGGTCAAGGTAATCAAAAATAAAACATAATACATTACTATTGATGATGACTCAACAAGAGAATATAAAGTTAGGAAATTAGAGAATACTAACCAAGGAAAAGATGAGTACAAAGCGATATTGTATGCAAACAATGAAGCACTAAGTCTAAGACATTCGGATTTAATTGCAACAACTAAATTGTGGGAGGAGACTGTCAAAATATATGCAAGATGCATGATAATCAATGTCCAATGATAAACAATGATTTTTTGTCAAGTAAGAATTCATTCAAAGATTATAGATATGAGTTGAATCTGAGAGTGGACATAAAGGATTGATGAAAAGAAACTAAAATTGTTGGAATATTAAATGCAATGGTCATTTGTCCCTGGAGCCAAATGCCCACCTATGACCCCTGATAGACTCCAGAATAGATAGAAACCATAAATGTGGTAAATGATTTTTGAAATTAGAAAAGAGGGAGAAAATGTTTTTGGAATAATGAAAAAAAGGAATGTTTTGATTTTTTTCATTCAATGAGTTTAGCAGAGCAGAGTAAAGAAGGAAGAAGGAGTTTGTTTCGTGCCTGCAGTTGCACGTGTTCCTTCCTATCATTCTGTAAGTTTTTTATTGTTGGATTTTTCCTTTTGAATTAGTGATTGCTCCAGGAACTATTGTATGCAGCCATTAGAGTTGGAATTTTAAGGTTTTTTTAAGTATTGAAGTTGTTTAAAGTTTTAGGGTTATTTTAGGGTTTTTTCTGGTTGAAGCCAAATGCTCCCAGATTTTGTAATGGTTTAATAAAATTTGAATAGAATGAAAGCATGCATACTTGAATCCATTGTTCATCTTCTATTAATTGCATTTGAGAAGTTTGTTTGGAAGCTTTAAGCTTTGGCTCTCTAGTTTTAACGGTGGAAACATTCATGTTGAAATTTTTTCTAAGTTAATATTTTTTAGTTTGAGCCAAGCTTACTCAACATCCATTGCTGCCGAGTTTCCCTTCACATGCCAACCTCACTCAGCTCCTTCATGTGTCAAGCTCACTCAACACCCTCCTAATTGGCTCCTTAATGTGCTGAGTAGTCTGTCACTCGGCACCTTCACGAGCTCAACAAAACTAGCACTTGGCACCTTCATGTGCTGAGCAAAGTTTTAGTGTTGAGTTTTTATTTTTATTTTTTTTTCTTACATGGTATCAGAGCTTTGAGGCCCCACATCCATAGTGAGTTAGGGAAATTTTTTTCTGGGATATTTAACATGGTAGGAGATAAAGGAAAGTTATGGTAGCAACCACCACCCTTCAATGGACAAAATTATGATACATGGGCAAAAAAGATGAAGACCATAATAGTTGCAAATGATTTGTTGAATTTTGGGATTAATGAGTTCAATTATGTGACAGACCCAACTTAGTATGCTGCTCTCACCAATAATCAAAAGACTCAGTTGAAGGAGTTAAGGAGAAAGGATGCTAAGGCATTGAGTTTGATTGAGGCAACAATGATAGAAACTTTTTTTTTCAAAATTGCAATAGCAAATTATGCAAAGCAAGCATGGGATATCCTTGAGAAAAACTTCAAGGGGACTAATAAAGTCCATATAGTAAAGCTATAGAATATAAAGAGGGAGTTTGAGAACCTTCAGATGAAGGAAAATGAATCAGTTGCAGATTTTAGTTCAAGGACCTCTAATGTGATTAACCAATTGAAGTCAAATGGAAAAGACTATCAAGAAAAGAGGATAGTGGAAAAGATATTGAGGAGTTTACCTCATAAATATGACAATTTTCTCATGACCATAGAAGAGGAAAAATACCTCACTATTTTGACAATGGATGAGTTGATGGGTATTGTTGGTCATTTTTGCCTTTCCGCTAGAATTACCACATTTGAATTCAATGTAGTAACGTTCACAAGTTTTAAATATTCAAATATTCAAATGGGGGTACAAAATACTTTATGCTAACCTTATATATTTCTTTCCCTACACATTTTAATGTTTTTGCGGGCTCACAAGTCCCCATCATCGGATCAAGAGATATCTACAGTTGGCACTATCTCGCTATGGGAAGTTGCACATTGTTTACCCATAGCGACATAGCACCTTTTGGCCGCTTGTCAGGTGGGTCCTCCCTTTCCTTGATGTTTCTTCAGCACCGAGTTTTGGTAGATCCCCAGAGGGCACTATGCCACTATCAAAAAATCTATGTTCCTCGCCGTTAGCAACATAGCACCTAGACAGAAAGTGATACTGCAGCGACATCAGAAGGAAGGTGGGTCCCAAGCATGCCTCGTCAGATATTAGTGATGAAATGTGGCACACATGGTGGGACCTTAGGAAACATGGATGGATGACTATTCTTGGAACAATATTTTGATTCGTCACCAGCTGTGCAGATCTTTTGATGTCAGCAGTAGCCTAGACCCATGCCCCTTTCAAACGCACAAGGATTTCCTCACCCTTGGATCAATCTGGATCAATGGTGGGAACTATCTCGCTATGGAAAGCTATGAGGATGTTTCCCATAGTGACATAGCACCATTGTGCCATGTGGATTAGTGGGCCCAACTCTTGCCAAGATTAGGATGCTAGGTTGTGCCAGGTGGTTGCCAAGTGTTTCATGGGCCCAGAGGTTTTAAGGAGATAGCACAATAATATGGTGAGTCTTCATGATTGTTAGATTAGTCTGGATCCACGGTGGGCGCTATCTCGCTATGGAAAATTTCTTGGAGGATACACATAGTGACATAGTGCATCAGTGATATGTGTCCCAGTGGGTCCAATGGAGGTAGTAACAGTTAGATATGCTGGCAGTTAATGTGATTGTCGTAGTTGGAGTTTGAGAAGATAGCACAGTTAGTAATGAAAGATTGGTCAACCTTGAGAAGACTTTGTGGGTGATAAAGAGAAATGAACTTACTGGTCCATGTGGCCTATTTTGCTTACAGTGTTTGGCTGACTTGCTGACTCTGCTGATTCATGCACCAAAAATGATAAGAAATCAAGGTTTTACATGAATCTAATCTTCATGATCAATTCCAACCACCAGAAGTGAATGTGAAGCATGCAGACACACTCTACCACCCTGATCTAATCTATCTACTTGGTTAGAGCATAGTTATAGTGCCACCTCTATCTTCTCAAGGTCCTATTTTGGTTAATAGTTAGATTTTGTGGTACCTAAAGCTATACTTAGATCAGATTTCTTCAGATCCCCATGATTGTTCTTGGCAGAGCCTTGATGGCAGTGGTTGCAGGATATTTTTGGAGGGAAATTCTCAGTTATGCCTAAACTATAAAGGCAACTTTTGTGAATTTTGTAAGGGTCTTTGACCTTTTTCTGTTTTCTCTGTTATTGCTCTGTAGATTCTCAGTGTAAATTCCTCTATGCCTTTGAACTACATGATTTTATGTCTTATCTCTTTCAGCCATTGGTATGAAAGGGCAAGAACTCTTTGCCTCTTACTTGTGTTTTGTAGAGATCTATGATCTGCATGACTATATCTCCTTGGCCTATGAATGGTAATATAAGTGAATCTCTCTTTCCTTGTGTCATTCATCTTGGTCTTATGATCTACATGTGGTTATTAGATTAAAGCAAGTCTAAATTTTTATATCCTTATTTTCATTCTGGTTCAATAGTGCATATATGGGTAGAGTTTGGTCCAAACACTCTATTTTGGTGCATCACCTCTTTAGATTAGAATAGGTAGATTTGCTTTCATGCTCTCCTTCTCCCTTTTCCTCTCCAAAAGTAGTTAGGTGCATCCTAATAGTAAGAGGAAGTTGGCCTTCTCCAGAGACTCAACTTCACAGTTCAAGTCCCACAACTTGGAGGTTGTTTCCATGTTTCACTAGGTTGTCCTCATGCATAGGCTTTGGAAAAGGGTGCAAACCTAAGTGACAATAGTTTTTGGCATGCTTAGTGGGATAACTTTTAAAAAAAATTCAAGCCTATTAGTGTCAAAAGGAGGATTTCAAGATCAATACCGAGGAGATAGTACTGGCTTCAATGTTTGAGCCTTCAAGAGACTCATTCTTCAAAGTACTTGGTGACTCTAAGCTTCAAATACATATCTAGTTCCAAACCAAAGTTGTAGCGATTTATGCCCAGAGCTAAAACAAGGGCATCTTCTAGAGGTAAGTTTTAGTATCAAGAGCTTTCATTTTTAAACCCTAGAAGAAGGATGACTAGAATATCTTTATCTCTCGTTAGGAGTGCAATAGTAACAAATACACCTACAAGATCTATCTCTACTCCTCCTACTGTTAGATCTCAGCCTAGACTGCCATCAATACATATCAATAGATCACTTGTCTATATGGTGTTTCCTAGAGCTCATACTTTTGCCACCTTTAATGGTGGGAGCCCTCTCTTATTAGCCCAAAGACATGAAATACCAGTAGCTGCACTCAAAAGTATACCAGAGTTTACTGGTGAAACTTCTATCTCTCCCTCAGAACACATTCAAGAGGTTGCAAATGTCTACAATATCGATGGTATTATAGAGGATGATGTTGTAGTTAGGCTCCTAGCCTCATCCTTGAAAGGAAAAACACTACAATGGTATAGAGGTTTAGCTCATGGTTCTATAACAGACTAGGATAGATTAGGAGCAGGATTGTGCAAACATTTTGAGGATAAAAGTGACTATTTGTCACTTTTAGAATAGTTGAATACTATAAAAAGAGCCCCCCATGAATGCATGACTGATTTTAATTATAGATTTCAAAAGACATGGGATAGAATACCTACTTCATTGAAGCCTACCCTTGGTAATGCCTTCTTGCATTACCTTAGAGCTTTTAACAGTGATATTACCACTACGATCCAAACTATGGGAGGAGATACCTTGCCTAATTCTTATGACATAGTAATAAAATCAGAGAACATCCTAATACAAGGAGGTAAGCTAGCTCCAAAGCCTCCTATGCCTTTCTTCCTTGATATTCGACATCATCAACCAGAAATGGCTCCTCTTCCCACAACTTCTACATCACAATCCCTTATCCTAGTCCCTCAAGCTTCCACATCCTCAAATGGAATAGATGAAATCAAGGAGATGATGCAATCTCTGATACAGAACATGGACAAAAGAGAGAAGAACCTTGATAAAAGATTGCAAGATTATGGGAAGAAGCTAGAGGATAACTCTTCTATGATGTAGAAAGTAAGCAACAAGGTGGTGACTTTAGAAAGACAACAAGATCAAGGTAGTAAGCCTCATTAATTTCAATATCAAACTTCAAGTAGTGGTAGGCCTCCAAATCCTAATCATTGGAATAATTCTTTTGATCAGAGTAGGTAGGTTGGCCATGCTTCAACCTCAAATTTAAACCAAAGTAGGGCCATAGTCCGTCAAAACAATATGGCTTAAGATAAAGATTTTTCTCCCTTTTGTAACTACTCCTATGCCTATTGTATGTGTTAGAAGGCTGAATATTTTATGGCTTTGATAGTCCAAGAACCTATAAAGAAACAATCATACAAGGAGGACCAATTTAAAGATGCCTCAAATATGCAAAGATAGGGCGATTGCTCTTTTATGAATCATTAGATGGAGGATCATTGTAATGTAAACTAGGATTCCATTGCTCATAAACCTAGAAGCAAAAGAAGAGCTATGGAAGATGCTATTCCTCCTCCCAAGTAGGCCTCAACTTCAAATACAATATCTCATGAGAAAGAAGCAAATAATCAATCAAGTACCTTTCAGCAGCAAAGGAAAAATCATGGCAGAAAGGATACAAGTGATCCTCAGGTTATTCCATCTCAACCTCATACAATTGCAGTTCCCAAAGATTCTACCAAAGCACTTGCTATGCCATTTAGTGTGGTAGAGAAAATGAAGAAGACAAATGTGAAGATCTCCATGTGGGATGTTGTTGCTACTATACCCGTGCAAAAGAGGTTGCTGCAGCAAGAATTGGAAAGAATTGAACCGAAGGATCAAACACTTAGCATGGAAAGTGCCACAAGCCTAGTACAACCATCAAGGGAGGTAGAAACAAGTAAAAAGGTTAGAACTTCTCCATTCTATGTTTCTCTAATTATAGGGGGCAAACTAGTCCATAATTGCATGATTGATTTAGGGGCTAGCAGTTCAGTGATGCCTAGGTGTGTTGCTAATGCTTTGGGAATGAAATATGAGCCCATTGTTAGGGATGTATTACAATTGGCTAGTAGTATTTTCAAGACTATAGGGATCATCACGAATGTGGATATGGCCTTACATGCATGCCCTATTTGTACTATAACCCAAGATATCTCTGTTGCTAAGGTTAAGCAATATTTTGTCATCTATCTATCAAGAGATTTCACTGCCCAAATAGGTGGTTTCATATCTTCTAATTGGTCATATATGTCTTTCAAGAAAAGATATGGAGCCAATGCTTCAATTAGAGTAGAGCCTCAAGCCCTCCATCATACTGAATCTTACACCCCCAACCCCATCGACATAAATTTCCCTATTCTAGAGATGGATGAGAATGACATAGTGAATGAGCCCACCATTTCCCTAGTAGAGATACCTATTTTTTTCTTGGATGAGTGGGCTAATGCATATCAATTTGAACTTATTTTAGAAACCCTTGAGATAGGTCTCAGTACATATTGTATATTGGAGAAAGATGCTCTAGTTCCTAATCTTGTGGAAACTAAAGAAGATATGAGTGGGATATGGAGTATGTACTTTGATGGCTCAAGAAATAAAAATGTATCAGGGGCTAGTGTGATGTTAATTTCTCCTGCACAAATAAGGTACTACTTCTCCTTTAGGCTCCAATTTAGTTGCACTAATAATGTGGCTGAGTATGAATCCTTGATTTAGGGCCTCCTACTTGCTCAAAAAAGAAGAATCCAAGCCTTAAGGTTGTATGGAGACAGTGAGTTGGTGGTTAATCAGGTGAGAAATCAGAATACAACCAAGAATGGTTTTCTCAAGTCTTATAAACATAGGGTATGTGATTTTCTTAAAGGTTTCAATGCATTTAATATTCAAAGCATCCCTAGAAAAGAAAACAAACATGCTGATAGACTTGTGGCAATAGGTGCATCTTATGATGTGCCAGGGAATCTTGAGGAGGAGAAGAAGCAACAAATCAGAGTGGTAGTAAGGCCTGCTATCCCTGATAACAACATCCATTGGCAAGTGTTTGAATCTGATGAGCAAATTATGAGCTTCTTATAGAATGAGGCAGAATTTTCAAAGAGAAATCAGCCAAGACTGTAGGATTATTATGGTGACCAAATCATTAACCTCAACTCCAAGAATTTTCCTAAGGGTCTCATTACTCTAGAGAGTGTTTTTTATCCTGATGATCAAGCAAGAGGTAGGGCCATGAACCTAGCTGCTGATGAAAATGACTATACTCTAGTCAAGGTTGCTGATGGAAGGCCCTTAAACATGGGGAAGGTATGTTCTGAAATTGAACAAGAAAATTTTATTCATCTATGTCAAGAATTTAATGATGTATTTTCTTGGACATATGATGATTTAAAGGGCTTTGACCCTAGGTTGTTTCAGCATACCATAGATTTAATTAATGATGTAAAACTAGTAAGACAAAAGAAGAGGCCAGTGAATCCTAAGATTGAACCCCTAATGAGAAAGGAGCTATCCAAATTGATTGAGGCCCACATAATTTTCCCTATCAAACACTCATCACGGGTAGCAAACTTTGTCCCTGTTAGGAAGAAGAATGGAGAAATTAGATTGTGTGTGAACTTTAGGGACCTTAACCAAGCTTCCCTTAAAGATCACCATCCTCTCCCTTCTATGGAGCAGATTTTGTCCAAGGTCATTGGTTCAAAGAGATTTTCATTTCTTGATGAATTTTTTGGCTACAATCAAGTGCTAGTTAAAGAGTCTGATAGGTACAAGACTGCATTTACCACCAAATGTGTAATGCCACACTAAGCATAACTGAAAGATTAAAAATAAACCAAAGAACAAATACCATAAATGCAACAATTTTTTTTTTAAAATTCTACTTATTACAAGTGCCAATACAAGGATTGAACCATTCTCAATTTGATAATCTTACAATGAAAGATGATATCATCCAAAAATGCTTCCATACTGATACTAATACAAAATGAGTTTAGTACAATAATGATGTACAACATCATTCTTAATCACTAATGTCCAACATATGGACTCAACAAGATACAAATTCTGCTATAAGAAGTAACTTCAATAATCATCCTTTAGCTACATGTTAATCAACTCGAACCACCTAAAAAACACATAGAAATGCAACACAACACAAAGAAGGGGGCTCAGTACACACTGATTTGAATAGCGTAATCCACCTGCATACATGTTAGTTTAAACATATACATGATTATAATGTAGATATCTAATTTACTAAACAAAGTGTAGTTTCCATAATTAATATGCAAGAAGTAAATATTTACTTAACAATGCAAAATTAAACTCGCACTAAGAATAACCCATAAATGAGACATATATATACTGAGGTGTCATCGTTATGATACTAAGATTTTGCATCCATGCATGGTATGCTCATAGCCAACACATAACGGTAATCTCTATTATACTTGTCAATGACAGAATAGAGATATGCCTTGTTCTCCATACTTAACCATATAGGTTTAAGTCATAGGTAAGGCCATTTAATTTTCATAAGTAATTAGCCCACCCAATTTATTTTAAAGTTATCATTGAATTAATTAACTGAATATGATAAACCAAATTCAGCCACCTTGAAATACGTTCATCACAGCTATTCTTAACATTCACACCAAATAGATTTACAAAAGAATGTACATGCAACAGATATAAAATCAGTATACAACATGCTACTACATCCTTTAATCCATTTGTAACACATCTTATTCTACCAATTTCAAAGGCAAATATAGATAATTAAAACAATAGAAATAAAACCTATAATATCAAGATCACACAAATATAATTGAGTTGATGTCTTGCTCAATGATACTTACTGAATCTTCATACTATACATTAAATTTCCTACTGACCTAACCATCTATACTTGATTTCGAATTGACCAAGATAGCAAAACAAAATGCATATGATAATCTTGTATAAAATGACATATCATCAACATATATCATAATCTACCTCAACACTAGAAACCACTTCCATCTCAATAATGATCTAAAATACATCTTCATAGTCAATGAATTATGTTTCAAACATCGTATCTCAAAATGATCTATAAACACTATTAAGACACTACATAATCAAAATCAAACATAATAGATTATAAATATAGTCGTTGCTTTATCAAATGACCATTAACAATGTTACTAATATTCAAGTGTCTATAGAAGTTATACTACTGTTTGACAAAAGCCACCACCCAGTTATAACCACCTCAGCACATGAAAATATAACATTTAAAATCAATATAAAATGCAATTCATAAAATCTACATTGTAACTTTATCATGTCTCCAAACTAATTAGGATGAGATATCCCAAAACTATAAAATGAATATTAACTGTTCACAAAATGATCACAATGTTAAAGGAATAACAACAACTATCAAAGCCTTTGTTTATCAAAACATCAATTAAAAATGATTATGACTCTATTTTCCAACAAATTTTAATGCACAACTTTTTCTAACTCTAATATTTTCATTATATCGAGATTCACATAAAAACAAATTCTCATAAAGCTGCCTCGATAACTAACAGAATCATATCCATCCAACAACTAAATCTCTATTAAAATTTAATGCATAAGTCCTTATTAAAACAGTTTCCTATATATATATAAAGTAAAATATGTTGTTGCACAAATTTTCCATTTGTTTCAAGCTTACTCTTTACTATTTGACATCATGTAATGACTGGTATCAACAATAACTTAAGTTTCCCTAATGTCCTAAGTTTACCATAACAGTTAATAATACACTCGAGCCACATTGCATTACAACAATAATCGGCTATCGACATCATTAAAACTTAATCACACTATACTAATAATCGCCAATACAGCAATGTTTACATTCATACTAACTGTATGACCAAATTCCTACTCTAATTCTTATATAAATGTTTGACAAAATGTCTGCCCTAGTTTAATATAGTTAATCAACAGTTGTCTACATTTTCATTTTCAACAACTTAAAACCATATAAGACTTCTAAAACCCATGTTTAAACATACATAGTGGGTCAAGCTTACATTACACCCCTATTTGTATTTTCTTAAGTCAAGTTTGATTATACACCTCCAAGCTCATACAAACTGAATAACAATGATAGTGCTTCTAACATCAAACAAGTTATTCAATGATACAACAAAAAACTCAGTCCATGCAACCATACAAAATCATAAGCACATAATACTTACTGATACAACTGGGTGATATCACATATAAACTCAACAATGACCTAAGTATGAACACAAACCATTCTACAAACTAAACGTACCTCCAACTACAACCCGTTTCAATGTGTAACTGTGATCTATGTTGCAAGCCAATTATATGACAAAATGTTAACTCAATACTTGAAATTGAAACACACAAGTGACCACAATTTTCATTAAATTGAATACATAATACCTGATTCAAAACCACATCTAAATCCATATACAAACACAATGTTTGAAAACACATAATACCCATTATCCAAATATGGGTATATATAGACCTTAGCACAAATTGCCCAACCCTACATACACCCATACTTGGGTATCGACAAGTGCATTTTAAACTATAGCTTCTACAATTCCCTTCAAACAAAATTAACACTCTAATAATAGTAAGAAAGTAGGTTAAGAATTGCCCCCTACCTCAAATGACAATCAAGTACCCAAAATGTACGATACAAACTCTGCAAATCTATTCGATGCCAAAGCCCCAAATCAAAACCACACTTCCAAAATTGGAAATGTCGATATGCAAGAGAGAGATAAAGATTGAAAAAGTGATACCCAACAATGCTTGGCTCCATAAGTTTAAATGCCTTTTTACAATTTCCTCCATGATGCTGATTACAAACAATATGCATCATAGATGCATAACAGAATAGAGCTTCGCGACCAAATTTTTGGCTCATTTCAACAAGAAAACTCAATTCACATACAGAATAGGTTGGCCAAACTTTAGTGACATAAAACCTCATAAATATGCATTTAATACAACTGCAACATTATCACTATGCCAAGTACAAATGACAGTCACAACCCACTACCATATATGGCTTTGAAAACAAAAGATATACATTACCTTTCATAGCCTTCGAAACCCATTTAAGGTAACAAGATTATAAGAGATATTTAGATTTATTTTTTTATTTCTTTATTTAAAAAAAAATAAAAATAAGAAAATCGAAAAAGTTTATATCCATCATAACTAAGGTATTAAGACCTTAAAACAAGTCAATAGATGCAATGCCAATTACACTCTATAATAACAGGTTATTATAAGTAAGATAATCAATATCAAAATGATACCTCAACTCCCTTAATGTCACACATATAAAAATACAGTGACAACACGGAGAGCATTTTAACATACATTAGTATTTGCAATAAAAAATTAACATTAAGACTTAAAACTTTTCTTTCCAATATATATTAAAACACAAAATGTAGTTTTTGCCCAATCTAAAACATAACAAACATGAAAATTACCCAAACAACATGCAATTATAGTTTCAAATCATAACATTCTAAGAAAACTTCAAAGATAACAAATAGTTCTGAACAAGAATTACGTCAATCATAAGTCTCAAGTACCATATAACACAAAATATAACCATGTTCTGCAAAGAAAGACAACATATCAACTGAAACTAACACTAAATAGTAAAGTCTTAAAATACTGCTAAACAGAAGTAGTGGTCAGGCATGACAAAATGGGGTACCTATGCTTATTGTAACATGCCATTTGGGCTAACCAATGCAGGTGCTACATTTCATAAGGCAATGGAGATGGCCTTCAAAAGATCTATTGACAGGTTTTCCATAGTTTACCTTGATGATATCATTGTGTATTCAAAGGATGTAGAAGATCATTTTGATCATCTAAGATAGGTATTCCTAAGATGCACAGAGTTTGGGGTTTCCCTTAACCCAAGCAAGTGTGTCTTTGCTACTAACCAAGGAAAATTATTAGCACACATTGTATCTAAGGATGGCTTAACCATTGATCCAGAGAGAAAAAAGCAATACTTGCCCTCCCTCTTCCTAAACACAAGAAAGGGCTGCAAAGTTTCCTAGGCAGGACAAATTTTGTGAGAACATTTATTCCAAATCTTGCTACCATGGTGAAACCTCTTACAACTATGCTCAAGAAAGGTATGGTCTTTGCATGGACCAAGGAAGGGAAGGAAATTTTTGAAGAGATCAAGATAGCCATAGCCTCAGCCCCTACTCTCATGAATCCAAATTTTGAGATAGATTTCATCCTTTATACCCTAGGTGGTGAGTCAAGCATTTTTGTTGTCCTGACTCAAAGAAATGATAAAGGTGACAAGCAACCCATAGCTTTTTTTAGTGAAGGGCTTAAAGAATATGAAGATAAATATAGCTATGTAGAGAAGCAAGCCCTTGCAGTCATTAGAGCTTTAAAGAAATTTAGACACCTCCTGTCTCATAATAAGATTCATTTGTTGGTACCCCATGCCAGTGTGAAGGATTTTCTTTTGAGCAAGGATATTAGTGAGAAGAAAGCTGGATAGATTACTAAAGTAATAGAATATGATATTGACATTTAGATTACGAGGCTGGTTAGAGGGAGGGGGTTGTGTAAACAGATGTTATCATCTCAAGAACCTAGTCAGGAAGCTACTATGATACTGACAGAGCAACAGGAGGTAAGAAATAGCTACCCAAGGAGTTGGATGGATGATATGATGAATTTTGATTAGGTAATGGATACCCTCAAGGATTACATAGAACTAAAAGGAGATAGTATAGATTACAGTCAATTCCTTATGTCATAGTTGATGGTATCTAGTTTAGAAAAGATTTTAATGGAGCCCTATTAAGATGCGTTGATACAGACCAGGCTGAAAGAGTAATCAAAGAACTTCATGATGGTCCTGATGGTGGCCACTTCTTAGCAAGGACAACTAAAATGAAGATCATGAGGGCTGGTTATTATTGGACATCTCTATTTCATGATTGTCATAAGTATGTGAGGAAGTGTGAAAAATGTGCTTTCTTCTCTAATAAATAGAAGCTTGCAGCTCTTCCCCTTCATCCCATTTAGGCGAACCGGCCTTTTCCCCAATGGGGATTGGATTTCATAGGCCCTCTCAATCCTCCTTCTAATTCAAGTAACAAGTGGATTTTAGCTGCTATAGATTACTTCACCAGATCGAAAGAGGTAGTTTCATTCAAGGATGCCACTGAATCTTCAATTGTTGAGTTCCTTGATGGAATTGTGACCAGGTTTGGTGCCCCTTCAACCATTATTTTAGACAATGCAAAGTCTTTTTTCGGAGCTTAGATTTGTGCATGGGCAAGGGATCATAATATCTATTTGAGCACATCCTCAAATTACTATCCTCAGGGTAATGGTTTGGCTAAGTCCTCCAACAAGAACCTGATCAAGATCATGAAAAGGACAATAGAAGATAACCAGAGGTGTTGGCATAAAAAACTAAAGACTACACTATGGGCTGATAGAATAATGCCTAAAAGGTCAATAAGGAATTCACCATTTGTGTTATTCTATGGCAGAGAAGAAAGGCTTCCAATTTCATTGGAGTTCTCATCCCTAGAACTAGCTCATCAGTTGGAGTTGATTGAAGATGATGCCATGATAGTAAGAATGGCAGAGTTGATGGAGCTAGAAGAGAAGAGAAGTAAAGCCATGTAGACCCTAGAGACACACCAACAACAAGTTAAAAAGAGTTTCGACAAGAAGGCTAAGGTCAAAATCTTTCAAGAGGGTGATTTGGTTTTGAAATGGGATGTAGATAGGGAAAAACCAGGAAGACACTCAAAGTTTGATGCATTATGGAGTGGCCCCTATCTAATGATCAATTGCAAATAGGCCAATTCTTTTCAATTAAGCAAGCCTTGTGGTGAAATTACGCCCATCCCAGTCAATGGGATTTATCTCAAGCCATGTTTTTGAGGATTTGAGATTCCATGTACATAGTTAGCTTAGTTTCATTTCTAGTTTGTTCCCTACTTTTCCAAGAAGTGCACGAGCATAGGATTATCTCCGTGAGACAACAAATTTTGAAATTTTGAAGGTTGCAAAAGGAGGTTTTGATCTCTAGTTCCAATTGCAAAGACAGGGGTTTCAAGGTTTTCTTCACAAAGGTAGGGTTAGGGTTTCATGGTATACACAAGATCCACATTTTTTTTGACTCTGTAGCCCAATGGATGCATGAGCTCACTGGTCTATGCATAGCTAGCTTGCATCCCCTCTGAGTCGCCAGATTTGTTGGTCATTTTTTCCTTCCTGCCAGAATCACCACATTTGAATTCAATATAGTAACGTTCACAAGTTTTAAATATTCAAATATTCAAAGGGGGGTACAAAATACTTTATGCTAACCTTATATATTTCTTTCCCTGCATATTTTAATGTTTTTGTAGGCCTACAAGTCCCCATTGTCAGATAAAGAGATATCTATAGTTGACGCTATCTCGCTATGGGAAGTTGCACGTTGTTTACTCATAGTGACATAGAACCTTTTAGATGTGTGTCAGGTGGGTCCTCCCTTTCCTTGTTGTTTCTCTAGTGCCAAGTTTTGATAGATCCTCAGAGGGCACTATGGCGCTATTGGAAAATCTATGTTCCTCGCCATTAGTGACATAGCACCCAGATGAAAAGTGATACTGTGCTGACATCAGAAGGAAGGTGGGTCCCAAGCATGCCTCGTCAAATATCAATGATGAAATGTGGCACACACGGTGGGACCTCAAGTAACGTGGAAGGATGACTGTGTTTGGAATGAGATTTTGATTCGTCACCAATTGTGAAAATCTTTTGATGTCAGCAGTAGCCTGGACCCACACCCCTTTCAAATGCATAAGGATTTCCTCACCCTTAGATCAATCTGGATCAACGATGGGCTATCTTGCTAAGGAAAGTAGGGAGGATGTTACCCATAGCTACATAGCACCATTGTGCCATGTGGATCAGTGGGGCCAAGCCTCACCAAGATGAGGATGCTAGGTTGTGCTAGGTGGTTGCCAAGTGTTTCATGGGCCCAGAGGTTTTAAGGAGATAGCACAATAATACGATGAGTCATCATGATCATCAAATCAGTCTGGATCCATGGTGAGCACTATCTCGCTATGGGAAATTTCTTAGATGATATGCATAGCAACATCGCACCTTAGTGACACATGTCCCAGTGGGTCTGGTGGAGGTAGTAATGGTTAGATACGCTGGCAGTTAATGTGACCATCACAGTTGGAGTTTGAGAAGATAACACAATTAGTAATGAAAGATTGGTCAACCTCGGGAAGACTTTGTGGGTGGCAAAGAGAAATGAACTGATTGGTCCACGTGGCCTATTTTGCTTACAGTGTTTGGCTGACTCGCTGACTCTACTAATTCATGCACCAAAAATGATAAGAAACCAAGGTTTTACATGAATCTGATCTTCATGATCAATTCCAACCACCAGAAGTGAATTTGAAGCATGCAGAGACACTCTACCACCCTAATCTAATCTATCTACTTGGTTAGAGCATAGTTATAGCATTGACTCTATCTTCTCAAGGCCCTATTTTAGTTAACAGTCAGATTTTGTGGTACCTAAAGCTATACTTAGATCAGATTTCTTCAAATCCTCATGATTGTTCTTGGTAGAGCCTTGATGGCAGTGGTTGCATGATAGTTTTGGAGGGAAATTCTTAGTTATACCTAAACTATAAAAGCAATTTTTGTGAATTTTGTAAGGGTCATCGACCTTTCTTTGTTTTCTCTATTACTGCTCTGTAGATTCTCAATGTAAATTCCCCTGTGCCTCTGAACTACATGATTTTCTATCTTATCTCTTTCAGCCATTGGTATGAAAGGGAAAGAACTCTTTGCCTCTTACTGGTGTTTTGTAGAGATTTATGATCTGCATGATTGTATCTCCTTGGCCTATGAATGGTAATATAAGTGAATCTCTCTTTCCTTGTGTCACTCATCTTGGTCTTCTGATCTACATGTGGTTATTAGATTAAAGCAAGTTTAAATGTGTATATCCTTAGTTTCATTCTGGTTCAATAGTGCATATATGGGTAGAGTTTTTTCTGAACACTCTATTTTGGTGCATGACCTCTTTAGATTAGAATAGGTAGATTTTCTTCCATGCTCTTCATCTCTCTTTTCCTCTCTAAGAGTAGTTAGGTGCATCCTGATAGTAAGAGGAAGCCGGCCTTCTCCAAAGACTCAACCTCATAGTTCAAGTCCCACAACTTGGTGATTGTTTCCATGTTTCGCTAGGTTGTCCTCATGCATAGGCTTTGGACAAGGGTGCAAACCTAGGTGACAATAGCTATTCTTCAAACCCATGAGCATAAGATCAATAGATCTACATCTTCTTCTTCTCAAAAGAAAGCATTCAAGGCTCAATCAAATCCAAGAGGAAGGGGGAGAAGAAGAAATGGGTTAGGCAAAAACTCTAGAGGTAGAGGCCGAGGTAAAGGAGGACAAAGAAATGCTGCAATAGAAAGCTCAAGAAGAGAAAATGGAGCAAGTAGCTCACAAAATACTTCAAGATGAGGTAAGAAAAACTACAAATCAAATATGAGTAATCTAGACTGCTACAACTATCATAAATATGAGCATTATGCAAGTGAATGCTAGAAGAAGCAAAATGATCAGTGAGGACAAGCAAATGTGGCTGATGTGAACATGGGAAGTGGAAACAATGCCACTCCCTTCATCATGTGTAATGTTGGTGAAGAAGGAAGCCTTGAAGTTTGGTACCTTAATAGTGGATGTTGCAACCACATGAGTGGTAATGAAACCTTGCTTTCATTCATTAACAAGAGTTTCAAATCTAAGATTAAAATGGGTCACAATGGGACCCTACCAATAGTGGGCAAAGGATCTATTATGGTCTGCACCAAGCAAGGTGAGAAGAAGGAAATACAAAATGTGTATTTTGCTCTTGGTATGAAGCACAATTTGATGACCATTGGTTAGCTCATTCAAAATGGTTACAAAGTGCTGATGGAGAATGATAGGTGTGTCATTCATGAGAAGGATGGGAGCAAGAACTTACTTGCAACTATTTGAATGACAAAGAATAGAATGTTTCCCTTGAAGATAGAGACATGTTTCTCATCTCAAGTTGGTGTTGCAGCTCCAACAAAATCAGCTCTAAAAAGTGTGATTGAAGACCCATCATGACTATGGCACCTTAGGTATGGTCATCTTAGCTATTCTGGTTTAAATTTGTTGTCAAATAAAAGAATGGTAGAAAGTTTTTTATGTATAGAAAATTCATGTGACAAGTGTGAGGCTTGTATTTTAGGTAAGAACCATAAGATTCCCTTTAATTTTGGAAATTCTAGGAGGGCTAGATATCCATTAGAGTTAGTGCATATTAACCTAGTCGGTCCTATGCAAGTTACTTCAATTGGGGGGAGTACTTATTTCATGACATTTATTGATGATTTTAGTCATAGGACATGGGTTTATTTTTTGAAATCTAAATCTGAAGCATTTGATAAGTTTCTTGAGTTCAAAGCCAGGTTGAAAGAGAATTTGGATAGTATATCAAGGTCTTAAGATCAGATAGAGGAGCTGAGTATACCTCTAATTCTTTTGTAAATTTTTATAGAAATCATGGCATAAAGAAAGAGCTCACAGCTAGCTATACACCATAGAGGAATGGAGTGGCTAAAAGAGAGAATAGGACCATTGTGGAAATGGCAAGGTCTCCCAACTGAATTTCGAGGAGAGGTTGTGGCAACAGTAGTTTACATAATTAATAGGTGTCCTACAAAGGTAGTCTATGATAGAATTCCAATGGAAGCATGGTCACAATGAAGATGGATAGTTGAACACCTAAGGGTTTTTGGATGTGGTTTATATGCACATGTGCCTAAAGAGCAAAGACAAAAATTGGATAACAAAGGTGTGAAGTGCATCTTCATAGGGTATAACTCTGAATCAAAGGCATACAAATTATATTTCCCATTAAACAACAAGATGGTTTTCTCAAGAGATGTGGAATTTTTTGAAAATTAGTCATGGTATGGACCAATTGATGAATCATTGAGAACCTCAAGTATAGTGCCAATTATGAGTGAAGAAGATGCTATTGAACAACAACAAGAATGAGCAGATAGAAGAAAAGGCAAGCAACCTTAGTCATTGCCAAGCTCCTCTAGGCGTGACTGAGTTATAGTGTTGAGTAACAATGAAGATCAAGATGGTCAGCAAAGCAGCAGCAATGAAGATTATGATCCCACACTCTCCTCCCTATTACCAAGAAATACCAAGAGTCTTAGGGATATATACCAAGATGAGAGGTATGAAGATTATGATGAGAGTGTTAATTTTGCATTATTTTCTCATAGTGATCCAATATATTTTGAAGAAGCTATTAAGGAGAACAAATGGTGTAGGGCCATGGATGAGGAGATAAATGCTATAGAAAGGAATGAGACATGGGAGCTAACTGATTTGCCTCCGAAAAAGCAAGTGATCAGTGTGAAATGGGTATATAAGACCAAATGCAATGCTAAAAGAAAGATTGACAGGCATAAGGCAAGGCTGGTAGTCAAAGGCTACAAATAGTAGTATGGTAGAGATTATGATGAGACATATGCCCTGCTT
>CM053784.1:245223916-245323916 GCA_028749045.1 Cupressus sempervirens
GGATTAATAATATAGTAAAACTAAAGAGATGGAAAGACATCCCTTTATATGTAATAATATAAATGAGGAAAACATATCATGGAAAGAAGGCATTCAAAAATAGCTTCATTTCAAAAATTAGCAAAAATAACTAGAAGGATGATAAAATGGGATCATCAAAAATTTCCTTAATGATGTAATCATGAAAGGATAGGTCATCAAAATGTGATGATAGTCATCTTATAAGATAATAACTTTTAAAGTATATATGCGATTTCAAATTTTGAAAAATTAATACCGTAACTCCCTTCCCCACCAAACTAAGGGCATGCTTCCTACCATGCTAGGATATGCACGATTGGTAAATTTAAACAATACTTTAATTTCTAAAAAAGAATGAATAAAATAAAATATATGCAAGGTTATGTGTCACATACCTGGAAAGTGCCACAAGAAAAGTATTCTAGAAAAGATCATTGGAAGTGATGGAGTGATGGGATGGGATGGAAAGGCGGGGAAGAGAGAGGGTGAGATGAAGTTTATGGAAAAGAAAGTACTTTCAAGAAGAAAATTTTTATTATTAAAATCTTGAATGGAATCAAGATTTTGTAGTAGTCAAGGTAGAAGACCTAGACTACTCGGCGACAGGAATGAGTATATCTTCATTGTGCTTTAACTACTACAAGAACTCCTCACAACTAACTGGTTTGTTGTAGAGATTGAGGTGATGCCCATTGACAAGTAGCTTGAATTGAATAGGATCAATAATAGACAACTAGACTGTTCCATTTGGAAACATAACAAAAATTTCATATGGTCCTAACTAGTGAGTTTGAAACTTTCCTCAATTGTGCTGATACTTGGAATCGTAAAGAAGGGCTCAATCTCCCATAAAATTTTTTTACCTTTAATGAACTTATCATTTCATGTTAGAAGAGTTTGGTTTTTTTCAACGTAGATTTTTTCCATTCATCAAGGCCATTTAAACTCAAAATTTGGCCTTGTTATGCAATAGTGAGTTCCTTACTAAGCTCCAAAGTAGTCCTCAATGTTTTATATTCAAACTCCATAGGCATTACATCTATTCTATGATATAAAAGCTCAAAAGGAGTGAAACCTATTATAGATTTCCAAGTGATTCTATAAGCCCAAAGAAATTTAAGAAGGCATGTGGCCCAATCCTTCCTATGAAGTAGTACTATTTTGGTGAGAATGACTTCTAGCTCCATGTTGGTAACTTCTACTTGGCCATTATCTTGCAGATGGTAATGTGATGATTTATCATGCCTAATAGTATATTTCTCTATTAGAGAAATTATTAGATTAGATGTAAACTCCCTAGGGACTCCAAATTGTGTAAAGATGAATTCATACAAAAACTTGGCAACATTGTTATCCCTTGGGTGTTTCATGGGTTTTGCCTTTGCCTACTCAATTACATAATCACTCGAAACTAAGATATAGGATTTACTTGGTGAAGAGGGTTCAATACAACCTACAAAGTCAATCCCCCATTTAATAAAGGGTGTAGTAACTACTTGAGGCTACAAGTGCATTTCATATTATTTAGTGGGGCTTTCCATACATTGACACTTATCACATTTCTTTGTGTATCTAGCTGCATCCTTGTGTAAACTTGGTAAATAGTACCCAATTGTCAATATTTTAAAGGTTGTTCATTTGGCTACAAAATGGCCTCCACAGGGCTCATCATGGCAAGCCCTTAAGATATCATATGTTTCATCTTCCTTTATACATGATGCATTACCTAATTAGGACCAGTATAAAATATAAATCCAACAATCCAAGAATAATCAAAGCTCTTTTCAACTAGTAACTTTCTTTCTTTGGAAGAGAAGTAAAATTTCATGTGGTTAGATAATTTTCAATACTTGCATACCATAGATTTTCTACTAACAATAAGAAAAGGTGTTCATATAGAAAACTATCATCAATGACTGCAAAATCATTAGAGACATGCAACAAAGAGAGAAAGTCAGCTACCATATTGGCCTTGTTGGATTTATATATTATGGTGATATAAAATTCCCACATAAGTAATAACTAGTGAGCCAATCTTGCTAATATTTTATGCTTATTCATCAGATCTTTATAGAAAAGTGATCAGTATGAAAAAAAATTCATATCCAGTAATATAGTCCCTAAATTTATTCAATGAATAACTAACTACAAGTAGCTCTCTTTAAGTGACTGTGTAATTAAACTCTACACCTTGAAAATTTTTACTAATGAAATAAATATCATGTTCAAGTGATTCTATCTTTTAGCCTAACACTACATTGATAACATAATATGAGGCATCTATATGGATGTGGAAAGCCAATCCCCAATTGGGCCCTCTTAAAACTAGCACTATGGTGAGAACTTCTTTAAGATGCAAGAAAGATGTAGCACATGTAGAGTTCCAAGAAAATTTAGAAACCTTTTTTAACAAGTTATAAAGGGGTGCTACAAGTTAACTGAATGATGCAATGCAAGAGTAGAAACACAAAAAACAATGCAAGGTTTGAAGCCAAATCACAACTCTTTATTTATAAATAATTATTACATGCAATGTGTTAGGTTAGAAGGCCTTCTTGGTTATGGATAAATAGAAAGAAAGTAATAGTTCTACAAGATCCCTCAAGATCCAAATCAAATCCTAGCTAGTCCAGATCTACACTCTGGTAGAAACCTCCAAGATCTCAACTTGTGCTCGTAAGCCTCCAAGCAATCTCCTTATTTTACAAGCCTCAGCTACTAGCTCTCTTTCAAAATTTTCTCTTCCTACTCCTCCTCTTCTCCAAGATAGATGAATAATGACCAAAGACATCCCCACAACCCCAACTTATACCAATCTAAGTCACAAGTCAGCCTAGAACACAAATTAAATACAAATACATAAATTAAATGCCACAAGTTAGCCTACAACAACAATTAAATGCCAAAAATTGATATCTAAGTAAAATCATAATATCTCATAGCTCTAATTGAATTAGAACTAGAGCTTTGAATAGTAGTTAGTACTCTGTGTCCTCTTTGATCCTTGAAATTTTCATCCTCTAACTAATTGTTTAAAATTAGTTACATGGCTTACAATTGGCATGAAATTCCTAAGCAAGACCATAGACCATTCCAAGCAACCAAAGACCATGTTGAGTCCCTAGACCATGTTGAGCAACCAAAGACCATGTTGAGATCCAAGACCATGTTGAGATCCATAGACCATGTTGAGCTCCAAGAACATGCCAAGCTCCATAGACAATTACAAGCTTCAAGACCATATTGAGCTCCAAAGCATACTGAGCACCAATCCTTCTTTGATAGAGTACCAGTCTAAGCACCCTCGAAAGCAACTATCGATCCTTCTCCCATGAACTCCAAAGTAGTCACTAAGAGAACCCAAGATGCTCCTACATCAGACTCCATAGGTAAATATAAAAGTGTGTTCCACACTTTGATGCCCAAAGAAAGATCATCAACTTTCTTTATCTTCACCAAAGGCTTCCACTCAAATAAGGACAAGAAAACCAATCTGCACATTATCCACATCTACATCATTCTATCAAAAACCAAAATTTCAACCATCCAATCAACATGCTCATTCTTAGGAACAAACTAAACATAATTTTTTATCATAAAATCCTCATCTACATTAGCAACTAGTGAATCTACACCAGTAGCAACAAACACCATATCAGAAACACTATGTAACTCCTCAACTACATATGCCAAACACACCAATAGTCTCATTGTTCACAACAAGATGCTCTAAAACATACAAATCATCACTAATAATAGCTAAATCATCCATGATGAAGTGCTCCATAATCTCCATGTTAGACTCAACCAACTGATCATGAAAACCAATCTCAATTCTAACATCAACAAGGTTAGGAATTTTCTTAACAACAAACTCTATTTGCTTTGTAGGTTCTGTATCAAACTTCACAAACTGATCAGAAAAATCAACCTCTTACACCTTAACCTTGCTATGCTATCTCCTCTCATGAACAAGTCTCTTAACTAGCCAAACAAATCTCTTCCAGATTGATAGATTCTAGCTCCACAAACATCTATAGAATTCCTTCCTCATCCTATCCTTATCTTGATCATATGAACTAGTTTCAAATTGAGCAACCACATCCTTGGCTTGATGAACCAAACTAGCTTCAACTTGAGTCGACATCTTAGAAAACCTCCTCCCCAAAACATCACTAAAATTCACAATCATCTCAGGTTCCAATCCTCTTGAAGCCATCTCCCAAGATCTTCATAAAAACTCTGCAACAAATCCTTGCCATGCTACTTTTGATAAAACCAAATTGTTTGCAAGTTAGATCGCAACCTTCCACATCACAAGTCCAGGGCTATGGATCTGCAATCCAAAAAATCTTTGTGATCATGCCTCAACAAGATTAGTCTTCCATCTTCACAGCCATCAATCCATCTACAA
The DNA here is from genome assembly GCA_028749045.1 of Cupressus sempervirens. Lineage (NCBI taxonomy): Eukaryota > Viridiplantae > Streptophyta > Pinopsida > Cupressales > Cupressaceae > Cupressus > Cupressus sempervirens. The sequence continues at coordinate 245,228,352 of CM053784.1, forward strand.
GTCCTTTATAATTGCAAGTTAAAACCATGATCTGCCATCTCGCAACCAAAAGATCTAGGAATTTAGAAAGTACAATCCACCACTATATCAATATCTTCTCAAATCTACTTCTCCAACCCAAGTCCTATGCAAATTGCAACAACTTCAGCAATCTATGTACATTCTCAAGAATAACATTTTCTCTGATACCATCTGATGCAGTGGAAGGAAAGAGAATCCCCAAAGGAGATATCCTAGCTCACAAAAAATAACTAAATGATGGAAACACAAACAAAAATACAATTTTTGAAGCTAAATCACAATTATTTATTTGTAAAATAAATGTTAGATGCAATGTGACAAGCTATAAGGCCTCCTTAGTTATGACCAAATATAAAACAAGTAATAGTTCTATAAGATCCCTCCATATCCAAATTACACCCCAACAAATCTAGATCCACACTCTAGTAGAAGCCTCTAAGATCACAACTTGTGCTCACAAGCCTTCAAGCAATCTCCTTGTTTCACAAGCCTCAACTACTAGCTCTCTTCCAAAATTTTATCTTCCCACTCCTCCTATTCTCCAAGATGGATGAATAATGACTAAAGAATTCCCCATAACCCTAATTATACCAATCTAAGACACAAGTTGGCCAAAAACACAAATTAAATACAAATACATAAATTAAATTCCACAAGTTAGCCTACAACAACAATTAAACACCCAAATTGATATCTGAGTAAAATCATATCATCCCCTAGCTTCAATTGAATTAGAAATAGTACTTCATTAAACCATAGTTAGTAATCTAGACCCTCTTCAATCCCTAAAATTTTCATCCTCTAAATCATTGTGTAAAATTAGTTACACAGCTTGCAACTGGCACCAAATTCCTAAGCAAGACCATAGACCATGCCAAGCAACCAAAGACCATGCTAAGTCCTTAGACCATGCCAAGAAACCCAAGTGTGAAGCTCCAAGACCATGTTGAGATCCATAGACCATGGAAAGCTCCAAGACCATGTCAAGGTCTAAAGCATGTCGAGCACAGTCCTTCTTTGACTGAGTAATAGTCTAAGAACCCTAAAAAATAACTATTGAACCTTCTCCCATGAACTCCAAAGTAGTCACGGAGCAAACCCAAGATGCTCTTGCATCACTAAAATTCTTGATGAATCTTCTATAATATCCAACATGTCCTAGGAAACTTCATACATCCTTCTACTTCTCTCACATAGGAAAGCTACTAGTGACTTCAATCTTTGTTGGATCTACTTGGATGCCTTTTTATGTAATGAAATGAGTTATTACTACTCTTTCTTCTATCATCATAAAACATTTTTCACTATTTAAGGAAAGGTTATAGTCTTGGCATGTCTTGAGTATCATCTCTAATTTGGATTTTACCTCCTCAAAAGTAGTCCCATAAACAATAAAATCATCAATGTAGATCTCCATATAGTCAGCAAATATATCAAAAAGGATACTTATGATAGCTCATTGGAATGTGGTTGGGGAATTGCACAAGCCAAAAGGTAAAAATAAGTAGGCAAAATTTCCCCACGGGTATGTGAAATTTTGTTATTCTTGATCCTCTAGAGCTATTTGTATCTAATCATAACCACTAAAACCATCTAGAAAAGAGAAATATTTCTTTCTAGCTATGTTGTCAAGAACTTGATTATAAATGGTAAGGGAAAGTGGTCTTTCTTAGTGGTTGAATTGAGCTCCCTATAATATACAAAAACTCTCCATTTTCCTCCCTTATTTGGTATTATAACATTGGGTGACACCCATTGGCTATCAGAGATGGGGTAGATAAAACTAACACTTAAATGTTTCTGCAATTCATTCTGAACAATATCCTTCAAAATAGGGTTAAGTCTCCTCTAAGGTCATCAGATAGGTTTGAAGTTAGTATTGATGTAAATCTTGTGAGTGCAAAGCATAGGTTCTAGTCCTTTCATGTCCACGTAGTCCTAAGAATTTTTTTTTTTATTCTCATGTAGTATGTACAACATAATTTTTTGATGTGAAGGTGATAAGGCATTGTTTACATTCAGCTTCCTTTCTACACTAAATTCCATCTTAATAACCTTATTTTTCATGAATAACTAGGCAACATGAGAATAATCCATGTCATGAGGTAATAATGAGTGAAGGAATTAAGGAGCTTCTGAATGTTAGAGTGTGTTTAAAGGTGGTAATATGGTCTCTAGGACACATTCCACTTGAGGAAATAGTTGAGGCTCTACTCCATAATTATTCATGATAATGGATAAAATGATCTTAACCTATCATCATTAACTGGTGGATGGAATTCACCTCCAAATCATCATCACCCAAGTTTGGCTAGATCACTTGGTCATCTAGAAATTGTGGCTAAGTAGTGGAGTATAAAGTCAAGTTCTTAGTATGGATATTGTTGAATACTATCATCTTCATAGACTAACAAGCTATATAGGCATCTGCAATGGCTAACCATGGTCTCCCTAAAATTAAAGGATATGCACCCATGTTACCCTTTAGAGAGAGAGAATAACAAAGTATGCTAGATACTCCCAATAGTTTAAGGTGACTATGACATCTTCTATCATCCCATCTAGCTTGATAGTAGAACTATTAGCAAGTTGAAGTGTGCTTATTGTTTCCTCTAAGACTAATGCTATGCAATCAAGACAATACCTCCTTTGTCATGAAATTTATAGATGATCCTAAGTCAACTAAAAAAATTTGAACTTACATCATATGAATGGTGATAGTAACCACAAGACTCCTAGGGTCAAAACATTTAGGTAAAGTTAATTTCTCAAACATTAAATCTAAAAATTATCTTAATACATGAATAGTTTTAGGATATATTTCTTCTTTGTTCCTAGTTGTTTGATACATGTTTCCTTGATAGCTTTGGTATAGGCAGGGACTACCTTGATAGCATCAAATAATGGTATTTTTACTTTCATTTTCTTCATATGATTGAGCAAGTCAATTACTACATGATTTTCTATAAGCTAGCCTTGTTCCATCAACCTATGAGGAAATGGAGATTCTTTGTCTACAAGAGAGGTTTTCTAATTTGACACATATGTTTGTTCAATTGGGGAATCTTAAAATTTAATTATTTTAGACTTTGGGGTGAAGGAAGAGTAGTGCCTTAACTTATCTGGATATCATTCAAAGAAATAACATAGCTTTGTTGTTGTGTTGGTTGTTTGGTATTGTTGGAATTAGGATTAGGTGAAACTAGTAGCTGAGTCTTCTTAGGAGTATTAGTGGATACAAGAGGAGGCATTAGAGCCTTTTGTTGAGGTGGTGGAATATTCCAATTTTGGTTTTTCTACCAACCTTGCTAAGGTTACTACCAACCCTACTGAGGTTGTTGCCAACCTTGTTGGGGTTGTTTCCAATTATTACTTCCACTTAAACCTGTATGTTGAGAATTTTTCCATTGATTTTTACTATTATAACTTTGAAGAGGATCTTGTGGCATACCTTGTCTTTGAGCCCATGGCCTTCGTTGAGCAATGTAGAGCACCTCTCCATTTTTATCAATGGCTTTAAAATTAGTAGAAATTGGTTGTCTCTCTAGTCTTGCAATAGACTTTCATCTACAATGCCTTTTCTTTTCCCTACAATGTGGATAATATTTAGCTAACATGGCATCAGCTTCATCCTTCTTCCTCCTTGCCTGCATGGTATCTAGCTAAGTGGCTACATTATTAATGATGTCTTGTTTAAAATATGAAAACAAATTGGATAGTTCCATCTTTGATACACCTAAACTACCATTAGACTTATGTGGTAGGTCTCTAAGTCCCCTACCTTTCTTCACAGTCACCTTGGAATAATTCAAACATATACTCTAAATATCAATACAATTTTTCTAAGTTATATTTCCTCCCACAATTAGATCTAGAGCTTCAATAATTCCATCATTTACACCTCTCTAAAAAAAATGCTTCTTTGATTCTTCATTTAGTTGATGATGTGTGTTACGTTGTAGGTTGAACATGAACTGTGAAACATAGTCTTCAAAGGTTTCATCATCCTTTTGGGATATTTTGAAAATGTCATCCCCTTTCAAATCTTGACCCCTATAATATTCTTTATACTTTGTAAGAAACAAGTTGCTCATTGCAGGCTAATCTGCTATAACATTGGCACCCAACCCCATGAACCTTCTCAGAGCACCATCTTTAAGATGGAGGAAAAAAATTTAGCTCATGAGAATTAGTTGTATAGTCACAACTTATACAAATCATATCAAAATCAAAGAGGAAGTTTCAAAGTCTTCAATAATTAGGCCATAGAGCTTGGGAAGTGCAATTGAAGGTATTCTCTTCAAGTTTTGATTACCTCACTAAGAAGGGATAGGAAAAGGAAATGTAGGTTGAGGCTGAGCCATTCTTAGAGGAGGACTTGGTGGTGAAGGTTGATAGATAAAAAGGGAAAGTGGATTATCTTGGTATTCAAGTTCAACAAAGAGACCATTCAAATGCAATAATTCTTCAAAGGATGAGGGTATTCATTCTTGAGCAGTAGCGAATGGATTTTTAATAGGTTCTTCTTCTTCATTTTATCTATGACATTCTTTAGGTATAGGATTAAAATTTCTTCCTAAATATTATGGGTAATAAATCTCCCAAGGAGGTCTCTTCTATGCATGCAAAATAATGCATAATTTAAACTAACATAATGACTTCAAGGTCGGTCAAATTAGATTGACACCTTCCCCAAAAATAATGCCAAAAATGGTTCATTAGCTTAATAGCTTAGTAACAAAGGATTGAACATCCTTTCATAGTGATTCTATGGTCAGAAAACATGATGTGTTTTACTTAAAATAGTGTACTAACTTCATTTAGTTTGTCAAACTGGGAGCGTACACTTGAGATGGTGACTGCAAAGTATATGCTCTAATTCTTTTTTAAGTCTTTATAACTAAAGCAAAGGTAGTGCTGAAGGAAATCTATACTTGGAACTAAAACAAGAACTTAACTCAAAACTTATAGTAATGTCACAAACAATAAACCTGACTATGCACTTATGCTATAGGAATAATGCACTAATTTTGATATCGATGGTTGCAAGAGAATCAAAATTCTACCTTGGAAGGAAACAAACAAAGAAATAAAATCTATTTTGACAGAATAGTTGACTCACCAAGTAGGCCCCTTTGACAATTGAATAGAAAAGATGATCAAGATAAAAGATATAAACTTGAACTACTTGTTCTATTCATTTATGGTGAAATAATTACACTTGACTAAAAATAGTATCACACTTTGTTGCTACGAAAATGAATTTATCCTATTCTTCTTCTAAAACTATGGTCAAAGCTACAATGGTTGTTATTTAAAGGAAATTACAACTACTTCCTAACTCTACAATCACTCCATTAATGAAGATCAATTATAGACTCATAAACTTTGAAACATAATCAACATTAACCATGAATAAATCCTCCAAGAATATAGAAAGTTGTGGAAGCTACATTTGTGCACTGTAACAATAGAAAGCATATAATGACTTTCTCCACTTGTGATGGTTTAGTAATCAATATTAGAGAAAACATTCAATGTGCACACAACTTCCACATACATATATTTATTTCATTATCAATATTAGAGAAAAGTTGTAAAGTTCAAATTATCATTCTTACAAATCCTATGGCTATAGGAGGAAAACTACCCAAGACATAACATAGAGGGGGAAATATTTATCAACATGTAACATTACTTTATTATGTCATTTCTATCCATAGATTCAAGTAAATATAGCATATTTGAACTAGCCATACTTCTACTTAATACCTTAAAACACACACACACACACACACACACACACACACACACACACACACACACACACACACATCATATGCATAAAAGCATAAGTTCATCTTCTTAAAACAATAAAGTCCTGACTACTTTTTCCAGATAACAACTTGAAATCAAGATAAAAAGATCTTAAAACAATGACCTTTTGGAGGCTCATCAACCCTAAAGGGAAATTTAAAACTCTTTTTCCATTTCTAACAACTTAGTAGTTAGATTTTTATAATAGTCACAAACTAGAATTTTAATAGTGTGTTTGAGAAAATCATGATTCATCGCTCTATAATAATTACAATTGAAACTAGATCATTTAATTTATAAAAACAAAATTGAACAACTATCAACAGTTCAAAAATTTACATGATCAATGAATTGAGAAGCCAAAAACTATTCTGTTCATTGATTATATTTGAGATTATACATATTCATAGAAAAAATATTTAAAATGGGCAATTAAATGAGCTTGATTTTACTATTTCATAATTTACATTCAGGGGCAAGGACCAATTTGAAGTAACTACTAATTTATAAATAAATATTTCTTAAAACATTTTTTTACCTAAGGGCATGGGTTGATTAAATAGGGAACTTGGAAGTTGGAAAAGGGAGTAGGGAATATGCAATAGGGTTTAAAGCTTCAATCAAAAGGGTCTTCAAGCCCCTCCATGAGGAATCACTTAGATATGATAATGTAATTAAACTCATACAACCATGTAAAGTCAGTGTTGTTGATGTCATCCAATAATAACCACTTCCATAGAAAATCTATTTTAAGCCATGCCCACAAAAACCACTTCCATAGAAATTCTACTTTGAGCCATGCCCACTTCTAATGGCAACTCAATTATTGTTTATTCATGTCCAATAGGAGGGTTACTTCTATACAATGGTCCCTATGCCTTCCTCCCAATACTTGTCTACTACATCTATAAAAGGGATGGCAATGCCCAGTATCTGCTCGACCAATACAAGGATTTTATCATTGTCTTTTGAAAACATTTACTTAAAAATATTAAGTAGAAGCATCACAATTTCCAATTGATCCCCTCCTAGGTCAATAAGAGACATGAGGAAGTAGGAGGTAGGAGGCAATGTCTGTGCATACAAAAAACCTTTTCTTGTTTTTTAATAATTCATGGCTGAGGGCCATGAACAAAACATAGTGGAAAAAAGGCCCACTGGAATCTTCCTTGTAAACCATAGCAAGCACATCCTCATGTATCTTACCCAAAAAGAGCTTTGTAGTTCAATTGTACTACATATCAACTTAATTGGTGTATCCATGACTGAACTAGTATCTATAAACAAAAAAATATACACCTAAGAAATTTTGAAAAATACAAGAACTAAAAACTAATTGATTACTAAATTAGAAAAAAAATCTACACCAAGTGCCTAAGAAATTTTGTAAATTACTAGAACTGAGAAGAAAAAATAGATATGACAATTCAATAGCGACAGATGAATTGAATAGAATCTTTAATATCAATTGCGTAAAATTGTTTGTGATCTTCCTTATTTTTAGTTTTCATATTCCAATTAGTTTGCAAGTTTAAATGTACTCACATTAATGTTAGAGTGCCTAGCAATCTCACTAGAAATGGAATGTACAATTATAACTATTAGTCTCATATTTATGATTGCAATTAATAGTTGTAATGCAAAACTTACTTAGCAAGTTTCCATGTGTCTCCATTTTGGAGAATTTTATGTGGCTCCAAGTCTTTTCAAGTAACTTGCCTTGAAATACTTCTTCTACTATTGATCTCTAATTAATCAACCGTTGATTAAAGTACAACATATTAATGATACCAAATAGATGACAAACAAGTTGGTGAGACTAACATTATTAATAATGGACACTAGTCACTACACTTGTCAACCATAAAGCCTTAAAGGTCACTAACCACTACACTTGGTGAATTCACTTTTAAATTAAATATTTTTTCAGTTTACCACCAAAGATTAGCCAAGACCATTATTATTCATTTTCATAGAAAATAATTAATTTTCCACTAACATTACAAACTAATTTTGGGCAAGAATTTATTTTCAACATTTATTTATGTCTCAGCGAGGAGTATTTTTAATTAGAAACATGTAACACGATTTTTGCTAAGGCAAGAATTTCTTTTTCCATCATATGATATTTTATTTCCTTACCTAGAATTAAAAAATCACCTTCGAGATGAAAATTTTCCCACCCACATAATGTTGGATTCGTGAGTATTTTACCTTTTTTTTGGGAGAGGTTTCTTAAAGTTATCTCTATTGCTAGCACACCTTTTCCTAGTCATTTGAAATTAATTAAGGAGATGTTTCCTAAGACATAGGAAGAGGAGGAAAAAATTTCCAAGGTACCTTATGCTTAAGTAGTAGGTAGTTTAATGTGTGCCATGGTATTCATTAGACTAGATATTTCAGATGTTGTGGGAGTCATTAGTAGGTATATAAGTCATCCTAGAATTAAGTATTGGAATACAATCAAATGAATTCTTAGATACTAGAGAGGTACATCCAACAATTTTTGTTTGTTTTAGGGGGCTCTACTATTGATTTACAAGGCTCTGTTGAATAAGATTTAGTAGGGGATTTAGATACTAGATGAAGTACTAAAAGATATGTATTTATTTTTGGTGGGATAATAATGAGTTTGATTCCTCTAAATTAAGTATATTTAGGGTTAGCTTGTTAAGCTTACATAAGTCATGTAATATTGGCTTAGGGTTAGGGTTTTGTAAATTGAATATATAGATTCTTACAAGAGTATTGATTTGTAAGGGAAATTGAATATTGTAATAGGTTAATGTTACTGGATAATAATATTGCACACTCTATTTGGTGGACGTAACCTAGGATTGACCACGTTAAAATTTTTTACTTTTTGTTCTGTTTATGTGTGCTTTATTCCTTTGTGTTATTAGTTATATTGCATGCACATTTTATTTTCTATATGTGGATTATACCTTCCCTACACCATATCTTTAGCTATGAAATCTAAGAAAGATGGAACCATTTCTTCCCAAGAACTCTTAAAAATATTTCCAAATACTTGAAATAATTATCAAATTTATATTTTCAAGAAGTCTTTCTCAAATATTAGGGTTGGAAGCAATGATACCAAGCTCATTTACATCAATTATCATGTTGACCATTTCCACAACTTTTATGTCCTTGGTGTGATGAATCCATATCTTCATAGTGTATTTTTATGACCATCCCAATTAATTTTACAATTTCCCCTCAAATATTTCTTTGTACACTCCAAGACTAATTTACGCCAAAAAATTACATAGTAAAATGATGCAAAAAGAAAGGATCATACATAGGGATTTCTCAAATATTGCTTTGTACACTCTGTCACTAATTTACACCAAAAATTTACATACTAAAATGATGTAACAAGAAAGGATCATACATAGAGATTTGTTCTTCCATGGAATCAATTATTAAAAAAATTATAACTTGTATTTTTATTCATTTTTCCATAACAAAATCTTATTAAAACTTATAAAATGTGGTATTATGACCATATAAATTTGCCTACATACTTTCTTGACAAGGAAAATATTGGTGAATTCTTTTGTAGCCAAGCACTTATTTCTACAAATCTACAATAAGTCATATGACGACAACTTTTCTTGCTCTAAATTTATTTGAATAAAACTCATGTTGAATATATTCATAAGGTTTTTCACAAAATTATTATTACTAATACATATGTAAGTTCATCTGGTGGACTGGAAGTTCCCCATATTTTGGGGAAGCTATAGGAGATGGTAGTGAAACCTTTTCTACTTAGCCACATTATCAAATATAGAGATTATATTCACTATTGATAAAATTATACATTTTATTAGGGAGAATATCAAATTGTAGAGAGTTATAACTTTTTAATGGCAATAAAGAGTTAGGGTTAAGAAAGATTTCAATAAGGGCTTGTTTGGCTATGGGAATAGAAACATGCGAATAGGAATTGTTATTTTGGAATAGAGAATAGGGATATATATTGCTGTTCTCTATTTGGTTCTATCATATTTGATGGGCAACTCATGGACCAAAATTTTTATGTTTTCTAAAATAAATAAAATTGGAATAGGAATATGTATTCCAATTCAACCTATTTAGTTGGAATTAAAAATGCTCATTTTTGAGTTAAAATTGTAATACATATTCCTATTCACAATTCTTATTTAGTGCACCTAAATAAAGAATTCAAAATTTTAAGAATTTACATATGCCTAAATTCAAATTGTATTCTCACTACCAAATGGGCCCTAAATTAATAGAGGTTTCTTGGGTTGGAATGACTCCTATGTGCACCATTTTTTCTAGGTTTTTCCCTACCAATGTAACATCTCTAACTAGTCATGGGGTTACATACACTAATGTGTCCAATACTATTGTTGCAAGTATTATTTCTATCTCCTCTCCCTCATGCTCCATCATATGCTTATTGATGTGTGTCATGGTTCATTGGGTGTTGCATTGGGGTCTGACATGGGCATGAAGTTTGTTGCAATGCATTATCTAGTCCTACATTCTCTAGTTCCCTCTTCCATGGGTACTACATATTGTTGGCATTGTAAAAACTTTAGGATATGGATCCCTTTTTTCACTAGCACTATTTTCACTATGTCTTCTTTTGGGTCTACAAATAACATTGTTAGAGTTTTAGCTTCTAGTGTATTAATTTTTGGTGCTAGCACAACATACTCAATTATTTTTGGTGGGAAGAGGAAGTAATATGTGTTTCCTAAAAGTGATAGATCATTTTAGCCTATGGGTTCTTTCCATCTTAATGTTGGTCTTAGAATGGTTTTGACAATTGAGTGTTAACACACTTAAACTATTTGCTAAGTTCATGCCGAGCTAGCTATATATGTTGAGAATAATATATGTACAAGTGTGGAGTTGCAATAGGTGTTAGAATGTCATGCCCAAAATCTAGGGCAAAACACACACACAAATTTTATTTTTCTTTTAATTAAGAACTATGATTACATAAGATAACATGGTCATAAAAGATTTTAAATGTTTAAATATAATGGGACTAATTGTTCGAGTAGTTCTAAATTCAGATACCCATAGGTACTTTGAAACTAGCTACAAGTTCACAATTGAAATAAAGGGTTACAACATAGTTTGAACATTTTGTAAAAGGGATTATTAGGGTGAACTAAATATTTCTTAATAAATCGATTAATTAAATTAAATGAATAATCCATTTAACTAAAGTCCTAATCCATCAATTTTATTTAATAATTCCTTAAAACATTACCTCCTAAGGATGACAAAAGATTTACATGATAACTAATTTGATACGTCAAAATGACCTACCAACTAAAATGACATCTATCACTAAATTACATAACCTAGTTTAGCATCAATTTAATCATGATCAATATATCGCTAACCTCATGATGAACTAATTAACTAGCCCCCTTCTATTTACTTAATAACTTGATCGACATTACGATTTAAATCATTAAACATTAAGGGAATTTGAAACTCTAGAAGATCAATTAAATTTAACTATTCAACCATGCTAACTACGTTTATCACTTTAATCAAAAATCTAACTAGCCTTTAATATACATACCATAGAGATAAATATTATTATCAATTATATTATCTACATTATAATTTCAAATTATCTCCAACGTTCTCCTAACAATCTAATTAATTTATTTATCAATTTCAATTAAAATTGAAGACTAGACTTATTTCAATTAAATCGTTAAGTAAATCTAAACTCTATTTTAAATTATTATAAAATTTAAGTTCAACATTAAAAAGTCAATATTAAGACTAATCTAATTAACTCACAATAGTATAAAACTAGTTAGTAAAACACTAAAATTATTTTAATTAAAATATACAAATTTCAAATTTAAAACTTTTTAAATTAGAACTAATTAACAATCTAACAACTAAGTCACTATTCTATACTAACATCTACACTAACATATAAATATTATACTACTTCCCAATAACATCAAACAACCACTAATCTAATTATAAATTTAGTGCTACTCTTAATTAGAAATATTAGCAAATCTAAAACTAACCAAACTAACTATACTAACCTAGACCACATACTAATTATTACTATCAAACTACACCACAAAATGAATATAACTCTAATAAATAAGCAAAATTAGAATAACATTATCTATCGATATATGCTACATTGATATTAATGCTAAACAAATCTACTACATTACTAACTATCAAAATAAATGAATTACTATCTAAATCATACTATACTAAAAGAATTAATTAAACTACTAATAAAATATATATATGAAACAAACTAACTAAAATTTTAAACTAAAACAAATTTAATATGAACTAACTACAACATGCTAATACTAATGCTAAATGATAAACTAACTTTCTAACTTAAAACTTCAACAAATCTAATCCCAACTAATAACACATACTAAAACTAATCTAAATTTATTTAAATTAACTCAAACATAAACCATACCTAACACTAACCCCCTATCCTAAGACCTACCCCCCTCTATCCCCACATGCTCTCAAACAATCCTACACTATCCCCTAGCCAAGTGGCCTAGCCACCACTTGGCTTTCCCCACCTACTACTCATGCTACCCCATAGCACTTGCATGCTAACCAAGGTGTGCAAACCTATCCCCTCTGCCCTCTTGCATGAGTGATGCTCATGCCTTAATCAAGTGCATGGGGGGGATAGGAACATGTGGGGGGGGGGGCGTGGGATAGTTTTTAAACACCCTTCTCCAACCCATCGATATGACATGGGTCTCCATGTAGTCAGGTACAGTACAAGCAATGACAGGAGAGTACGTAAGACTAGACTTGAAGCCTAAGGTAAGTACCTTGCCTCCTTAGCCCCTAGCAGTTTAATGCAAAAGTTTTAAAGTTGAGATATGTCAACAAGATATGCATTTAAATGTTTTAATTTTAAATGTATTTAATTTATATTCCTTTTTAAAAGATTTAATAAATATTTTTTTGGTTGAAATTCAAAGGAATAATTCAAAGAATATTCTCTGTAAACTTGGGGAATTAAAATTTTCCCCATACATTTTCCAGAGAGCTTTTTACTCCTAGAGATGCACATTTTTTTTGAAGCCTATTTTTTTTTTCTACGTGTTGATATGTTCTTCTTGCTATATTTTTTTGTATACAAGGAGTGATATACTAAGAGTGATTTGTAACCTAATGAAAACATTGATTCCTTTTAACAATATACCATTACAAGGATGAGTATAAGGTTATTCTTTTATTTCCTTTCTCCTAAATTTTATGTTTTAACAATCATCATATAACAAGGTGTATGTTCCATTTATTCAGAATTCAAGGTGATGCATAATTCTTAACCAAATTTGATTTTATCCATTATGAAATTTATCAAGGAGAGAGATAACTTTGTGACCACAATGTAAGATTTTTGTTTCCTCTTGATACATAAAAATTGAATTGGAAACTTCAACATATCAAATTACTTTTCATTAAATAATTGAAAACTTGAGAATTCATAATTTGAAGACATAATCTATTAACGTACTTCTTCACATACATGTGCATAATTTGAATTCACATAAAATAAATGCAAGGAGTTTTTTCATAATCTTTTTCATTCTCTATTATTCATCCTGGTTCAAGACTCCATCAGGAAAGAACTAGTAAGAAAACCCAAAGTCTTTGCCAGTACATCAAAATTCAAATATATTTTACATAATATTATAATTCAAATGAATTCACTTCTAAATCCTTCACAAGTTCTTCTTTCCAATATCTTAAATTCTTCAAGGAAACAAGGAGAAGAAAAGAGCTGACCCAAGGTGAAACATCACAACATCAAGAGTAGTTCAAGCATACACCCCAACCCAGTTTTGCACAATAGGTCCAAACATAGAGCCTGACTAGGGGGGAGGTGGATTTTCCCAATGGGAGATGTCAATCACCATACCATAACATAGCCCTTTTGGGGGTAAAACTTCAAGAACTTTTGTCGTTCTACAAGGCCCTTTTGAAGCTATTTCCACAAGGATTTTCATTCCTTTCCATGTACAAGAATTCACAATATCGAACAAGGTATGTGATGAAAAGTAGGGGCCCATACACCCTACCCTCTTTCCCTCCTCTCACCATGAGAGGAGACTCTACACCATTTAGGTCCAACTAAGTCCCTTCCCCCATACATGGCCACTTCTTCCCTATCCAAGGGTGAGTAATGCCAAAACAATCCCCATGAGATCCCCTCAAAACACAAAACATCAAAAGAAAAACAAGTTAAGATCCCTCCTAATCAACTCCAATACACAAGCAAGAAATACAAAAAAAATACAATGCCTTATGCATGATTCAAGCAAGATTCAAGCATGAACAAATGAAGAAAACAATTCAAAGAAGTGAAAAACTCCTACCTTCACCAAAAGAGTTATGGCAAAAAATGGTGGGTTGAGAAGAGCTTTTCCTTTTCTTCCTTCAATCTTCCAACTTTCTCCAAATCTAGAGATTTGGTAACAACCCCAACACTACTCCAAAATGCCTCTAAGTATGATCCCTAACTCAACTAGACTTCAAGTAACTCAAGATGGAGTTTGAGTCACCAACTCATGTAGGATACAATAAATTTTTGCAATCAACCAAAAGTAGGGTTTTTGAGTGACCCTAAAAGTCAACCAAGGAGGCTAAGGGGGTGGAAAGTACTTCCAACCCATACCCTTACCCCTAGGGTGCTTAAATTTAAAATTTTTAAGCCTTAATGACTTAATATGAACCAAAAAAAGGCTAGGGGAATAATAAGACCAATTAACAACCTTCAAAGAAAGACAATGCAAGGATATCACAAATTAACAAGGGGGTTTAGTTACATATTTCAATTTGGTTTCCTGGCTAAATATCTTGCACACTCATTGCACACATCAGTAGGTTCAAGAAATCACATGCATTATGTAATTTACGTATCAAAAAAGTCATATAAATTAAAACATCCATTTTTCTAATAATCAATTGTTTATCTAATACTAATATTTTTTACTATTAAAATTGCATAATCAAAGCGTTAGTTTTGAATTCATTTACTTCATCATCATACATGTTCATAAATCATTAAATGATGAAAATAAATATCTAAAAGTAAAGCATCACACATCATAAATAGCATAATAATGTTTAGTGCATCAAATAATGTTCTAACATATCGAGTCATGAGTATCAGAATAATAATGTATCATCGATGCTAGGATGGGTCAAGGCAAGGCCTCACATAGAGTTAGAAAGTTAGTAACTATTGGTTGATTTAGATGTCGAGCAAACAGATAGTGTCCAGCAAATAATAGGTCCTGAGCAAGATAGAATTATAGTTAGTATCGAACATCAGTAAACAACAAGTGTTGAGTAACACAATATTCACATATGAGTTTGTGCCTTCAAAAACTCAATTGTAAATCATGTTGCATGAAAACTAATGGATAGATCTCAAAGCTTAGAGATAAGATCAAATCTATTTTGATTTCCTATGTATCTACATGCAACCAATAAAATAATTTGAATGCTAAATAGGAAAAAAGGATGAATCTCAACTGTAGATTCATGCCTAACCATAAGTAACGAAAATCTATTAAAAATGATGAAGTTCAATAATTTGAGAATGGAATAAAGAGATGACAAAGTGAAAGAGAGCAAAGA
This sequence comes from Cupressus sempervirens, assembly GCA_028749045.1. Lineage (NCBI taxonomy): Eukaryota > Viridiplantae > Streptophyta > Pinopsida > Cupressales > Cupressaceae > Cupressus > Cupressus sempervirens. The sequence goes on from CM053784.1 coordinate 245,243,856, forward strand.
ATCAAAGGAAAAGAAGACATATAGTGTGACTTAGTAGAATAGAGTATTAGTGCTACATGCAACTTCACATCAGATCAAAAAGGATCAGATCAGTATGGATTGAATAGGAATATGAAATCAGCAATTAAATATTGTAAGTGATCAAGTCAACACATTCTACTATACTTTCTAACAATTGTATTAGAAGAATGGAAATCCTATGAAAATAGGATGGTTTAACAATCATTTTGTAAATCCTTTAATAGGGTGACATTCCAAGTGAGTGTTTTGTAAATCTTTTAGAATGGTACACTTTGATTAGGGTGTTGGAGTCTTAAACAAGGCAGGCCTCTCACAGGGAAATCCATTACTAATGGTCAAACTTTGTAACCTTGACAAGTTACATATTGCTATAGTGACAAGTTGTGGGTATCATCCCTAGCCCAATTTTACCTTCTCATTTTGGAGGGGTTTTGGGTGATCAAATATTGTGTCATCTATTTTCATACATGCCTTTACTTTCATGTTGTTTAGATATATTACATACATGTATTGATTTCAATTATAAGTTTATTTTATTTTATAAAGTTTTGTACTTCTAATTCACCCCCCCACCCACCCAACAAGAAGTATACTTCCCACTTGTAAATTCCAACAATTGGTATCAGAGCTAAGTTCTCACAAGGAGAATCTTTACATCTTGGAGAAAATATCTAGAGATGGAGGTCTACAAGCTTGGGAAGATTATAGATAACCAAGAGATTGAAATACATTTCATTCTACATTCTTTGGAAGAAGCTAAGAAGGAATTGAGTAAATCCCTAAATAGAAGAAAAGACATTGCCTGAGCTGAGAATGATACATAGTACAAGGAGATTGATACTAAAAAAGTGTTTGCTAATGGGGAATCAAAAGAGTTTTATGCTGCAATTACAGACCTAATGGAGAACAATAGAGCTCAAGTAGAAGAGATCATAACTCTCAAGATTGAGCAAGAATCACAAGCCTTGATGCTATGTGAAGTGACTAAACAAAAGAAGAGAGCCATTAAAGATAAGGCCATGATGAAAGGTGACAAGAGGAACCTAGCCAATAGACTAGAGGAGAAGTCAACTAATCTTGCAAGAGTTTCCAACATGTAGCTAGACACCCTAAGCCAAATGATGAATGCTCATCATGAGTTGAATTTCAAAGACATTGAGATCACCACATTAAGGTTGTAGAATGGACAACTACAAAATGATCTAAGGAGAGAAAGAGAAATTGCAGAGAGCTTCAACGTGACCAATGAAGCCATCAAGTATTTTGAGAAACTACTAAAGTCTCCAAGATCCAGCAATGACTCATCAGGACTAGGTTGTACCAGCACTAAAGAAGGAGAATCATCCAAGACTGCTACAGAAAGAAGTGACAAAATGTAAGAACTCAAAACCCACTTTTCATATTCGTAGTAAGAAAGGACATACTGCTAATGTTTGTAGGAGCAAGAATGTCAATCAGCATGTGAAATCTAAAACCATGGATCACTGTCATAAGTGCAACAAGCAATGACATCAGGCACATGAATGCAAAACTAAAACCATCAAGACACCAAGATTCGAAGGTCACTATTACAACTATCAAAAGTATGGGCATAGAGCCTTTGAATGTAGATCCAAGCCTATGTGGTCACCAAACCAACCAACAAAGACAAAAAGTCATGGACATCACTACAATTGGGACTACAACACTAGGTAGATTTGTCACTACTATCAAGAATATGGACACATTCCTAAGAACTACATAAGAACACACTTTAGTGGTAACTATAATATATGGTTGAGTCAAACCACTTGTTTTAGCTACCTAAAGATAGGACACATTAACAAGTATTTCCCAACAAGGCCAAAGGCACCCAACTCTGAGTTCAATAAAGGAAAAGGAACAGTTGATGTTGAACACATCAAAGGAGAGATGAATAAGACATGAAAGAAAAGAGATGAAAGTAGCACAACCAATGGAGGGATCACTTCACCTAAAAGGTCAAGTGGTCACACTTCATCCAATTAAGTAAAAGAAGGTATGTGGAACTGATATACAATGCTTTATCAGACATTGGTTCCAAAAAAGATTAGCACTGAAAAGCATAAATTAGCATGAATAAAGATGCAAGGATTCAAGTTTTTATCCTACTATCAAGTGTGACAAGGTACCTTTAGTTGTCGAGTGAAATCATAGCATGTGCCAAGCTATTGGAGAGAACTAGTGGAAGATGAGTGATTAGTTGATGCTAAGTAAAACTATGATAGTTGATGTTGAGTAAGGGTAAATCCTTCAATTTGTGAGTGAAGTGAAAATCACGTTGATGCTGAGTAATGCAGTAAAGTGCATGTGAGCTGAGTATCTAGTTGTATGAGCACTAAGCATTTAATGCTAGGTATTGAAGGGTATATGTTTGATTTTTCAATCATTTTTGTCATTTGAATGCATAGAAAAGAGTGAGTAGAGCAAAGAAGAAACTTCAAGCAAAGACAAACCATTTGAGGAAATTTGAGTAGAGATTTGGAACAATTTCATCGATTCAAAGGTATATATTTGAGTGTCGAGCTATGCATACTATAAATTTGCTAAACCCTAGTTTATGAAAATGGCATCTATCTCAAAAAACCCAAAGGATAAGGAGCCTTTTGAGGTTCAACTGGTTAGTAGAGAGGTTAAGCGACTAGAATTTAGGCCCATCCCTAAAGTAGCTTACAAGAATGACCTAGTCAGTGCACTATCCATCATTCCTCCTAAAGTAGTCATGGTTCAAAAGATTCATAAATGCTATAATTTCAAATTAGGAGGAATAGGAGACATACAAATTAGGGAAGCATATAATAAACTATACGAAAATGGAGTGCTGAAGGAAAAATACAACATAGTTGAGAAAAAGGGACTTATCTATGACCTAGACTTCCCTACAATCTTTAAAATGGAATAGACCATACTTTTTTAAAGTAGAATTCATGATGGATTCTTATGATTAGAGGGAGGACTTGTAAAGATAACTAAGAGAATCATTCACCAAGTTATAGGGTACCCAACCCTAGATTGACCTAAGACTTTGCAAAGTGATTCAAAAGATGTCATTGAAAGGAACATTGGAGCATAATTGAATAAAACATGCATGACAATTAAAATAATTAAAGACCCTCTAATATAATTTTCTAATAGGGTTATCTCTCACAAATTCTATCAATCAAGTAGATTGAGTAGTGTGCCTTGCATTACAATTGATGTGGGATATAAGATTGTGAAGAAGGATCATACATATGACCTAGCTAAGCTACAACTACAACAAATCATGGAAAACTTGGGAGCCATAAGAAGGTCCAAGAGTGCCCACTGCAAATTTGAATCAATTTTGATATGCACATTCTTTTATTTTTAGAATGAATATCCTTCCTTTGGCAAGATAGGTTAGAAAATAAATCAATCAGCTATTGTATAGATAAATGAATACATACAATAGATGGGGGAAAATTTTGAAACAATTTTGACAAGCTTTTTTGAAGACTTTAAGAAGTCTATGAAACACAGGCTTAGGATACCTAATTCCCTAGTTGACCAACATATCAATTTTATTTTTTTTGCTTGATATAGATTATACATATATTCAAGCAGTTGTACCAAGAGTTAGATGGCTTAGGCCACTTGGTTATGAAATCAATGTTGATGAGGCTCCTGAAGTAATAACAAATTTACTTGCAAAAGAAGTTGACAAAAGTGCTAAACCTTTTGGAAATTATGATTTTTTTAGATCTAAGATTGAAATGGAACTAAAGACAACATAGTTTTGAAAAACAAAGATAGAATTGTAAAGAATTTGAAAGCCAGATTTAGTAAAGCCATAGCAGAGGGAGAGGAGGATGATGAACAAGAGGATGAGGAAGATGAAGAATAGGGTTAAAGACCACTCTCTTTGACACAAGGCATGTGTGAGGATGAAGAGGAAGAAGGTACTAAGGAGGGAAAAGCCAAGGAAGCACCTCCAAAACCTAAGCCCAAGAAGAGAAAGGTTAGCACACAACCTCCACCCAAGCCAAAGAGCAAGAAGATAGCCAAGCCAAGCCCTACCAAGTCCACAACAAGAGAAAGCACAAGGGAATCCACTTAACAATTCAAAGAATAGGCTAAAGAGAAGAAGAAGGCAACTAAGCAACAAGGGCCAGCAAAGAAAAAGTTGAGAAGAAAATATGTTGCTCAACTTAACTTTGATGAAGAGAAGATCAAGTCAGAAGATATAAGCCAATTTAGAGTGGTAAGTCATGCATCTAAATCCAATTTAGAAAACATTTGTGACAATATTATGGATAATGATGACTTGAGTGGGTTAAAAAGTATTGAATTTAATAAGCTCAATAGAGATGAGAAAAACATGGTGGAAGAATTTGTCTACACCATGATGGAAAAAGTTCAAGACAACTCCACTTATATTTGATATATCAATACCAAAATATTTGTATTCAATTATTGAAAATAAATAGCATTATGGCCTAAATATGGAGAAGGAAATAAGAGAATCTACCTTAGCCAAGGTAATGCCTAAGCTAACAAAAGGCTAGATCACAAAGGCAAGAAAAAAACATGGGAGAAAATTATCTCCCAAACATAGAGCATTCAACATTCTTCAAAATAGCATTGAAGATGATGCAAATAAATCAACAAAGATATGGAAGTTGATATATGGATTAACAATAGTAAAACCAAGAGAAGAGGATCCCCTTGAAGATAAAGACAATGAAGAAGAAGATAATGACAAGGAGAAGAAAGCAAAGAAAGAAATAAGGGAAATGATAGTGGAGGAGACACAACAAAGGACATATAAAGTGGCAACTGTTGAGGAGCAAGAACAAGAATAGAGTGTGTAAGACACATAATTTCCACCCTTGAACCATCCATATGATACCACCACACCTACATACACCATAATCATGCAAGATGTTCCTGACAAATCTATTTAGAACATTAATCCACTAACTACAAAGGATCTCAAAAAGATTCTTGACCAAACTACATTGCAAGCATAATTGTGTACATATCCAGCCTTGGTCAGTGTGGAAGAGTTACAAAAGGATGTAGCAGATATAGCAAGGGATAAGGTGAATCCACAAGAACCACCTTCTCACATCTCTACAGCTACAAGTGGACAACCAATAGTGCAAATAATAATAGACACATCTACAAAGCTTGACTTTGCAGTTTAAGTCTTGATTATTGAACAAAAGACATAAAATGTAGAGGATAGAGAGCCTACAAAGGAGCAAACAAGATAGATAGATACATATGTCTCTATAGCACAAGTATAACATGCACCCTAAAAGATCATATTAATTGACAAGGACATATTTGGAGGGGTCAAGGAAATTCCTAAGGAGAAGGAGCAAGAGGTAATATAATCTTTGGTCAATTTTCCTACAATAGGGACTCCTACAATGTTTGTGAATCTAAGCACTGATGTCATGCCATTGCAAATATCTGCACTAGGCTCAAGCTCAACAAGAGTAGCTAGGGTACTTCACTATGGAGACCCTTCATTAGATGAAGACATAGTCATTCATAAATATGACTATGACAATATTATTCTTGAGCTGATAACCTAATGCAAGAGGCATTAGAGAGGAAAAAGAAGTAGGAGATACTCATAAATGAGTACAAGAAAAAGCAAGGTTTACATGAGATAAAGGATATATTCTTAGATGCCTTTAGCTTGTAGATACCTAATTAAACTAAGTCAATTATTGAGCAACTTTCCAATATAGTGGACCAAGTGCAAAATGAAAAGCTTGATACCAACGCCAAACTTCTAAGATGGTCAAAAAGAAAATTTTAGGCAAAGTTAAATGAGAAAATCTCTACTAAAATTGCACTTTCACAAGTTGAAATAGCTAAGAAAATTGGAAAAGTGAAGGAAGTACTTGAGAAAATTTTCTCATTGTACACAAAACTATGTAATCCTTGCATCTTCACTTAAGAAACTAGCCAGCGAATTATGGACTTAGAAAGAGACCTAAAGCTATCTACTATGCAACTACCAAGAGATCTAGCTCAAAGTGAGAAGAATTTTCACATTGTGCTTTATAATCAGAAGGAACCAACAATATTAATAATATATAAAGAAAATACTAAGGCCAAGCTAGTTTAGATACAATTTGCTATCACCCCACACATGGAAATTTCGCAAAAGGAACTAGCCTATGCAGAAAATGTGTTAAAAAAAGATGCCAATCTCTCCACATTGTATGGCTTAGTTCACCTTGCAGCAGAGACAACCATCCAAATTAAATCACCACAAGTTTTACTACAAAATTGGGATGCTACTCTAAGGATAGTAATGGAGGTAAATAGATCCTTTTTGACCAAATATCCAGCTAGAGTACACACCCTTTGACATAAGTGTCAAAAAGGGGAAGATATACTTTAAGTGGGAGAAAAAAAAAATTTAAATGAAATAGGAGAAACTAAAGGGCCAAAAGGAAACTAAAAATTCAAGGAAAAAATATTTGAAAGGGGGAGTTAGAATAGAGCAGATAAAGATTACTAGAATCAGCATGAAACAAATCTAGCATGACAATTTTTGGATATAGCAAAGGCACATCAACTCAAGGGGAGTTATAAATTTTGAGGTATATAGCTCTTTATAGAATTTTGAACAAATTTTTGAAGCTTTTTATATATGCCAAACTATAGTTGTATTATACTTGAGGGAGTCAGCTACATTATGCATAGTTAAGTGTTTTTGACACTCATGTCAAACAAGGAGATTGTTGGTCTTAGAATGGTTTTGACTATTGAGTGTCAACACACCTAAAATATTTTCTAAGTTCATGCCAAGCTAGCTAAATGTATTGAGCATAATATACGTACAAGTGCCAAGTTGTAATTAGTGCTAAGTTAGAAAGTTGGTAACTATCAAGTCATTCAGGCATTGAGAAAATAGATAGTGTCGAGCAAGCGTATGTGCCAAGAAAATAATAGGTGCCAAGCAAGATAGAATTATAATTAGTGTCGAGCATCAATAAACAACAAGTGTCAAGTGATGCAGTATTTACATATGAATTTGTGCCTTCAAAAAAATAGTTGTAAATCATGTTTCGTGATAGCTAATGGATAGATCTCAAAGCTTAGAGATAAAATCAAATCTATTTTCATTTCCTATGTATCTACATGCAACCAATCAAATAGTTTGAATACTAAAGAGGTAAAAAGGATGAATCTCAGCCATAGATTCATACCTAACCCTAAGTCATAAAAATTTATTAAAAAGGATGAAGTTCAATAATTTGAGAGTGGAATAAAGAGATGACAGAGTGAAAGAGAGCGAAGAATCAAAGGAAAAGAAGACATATAGTGTGACTTAACAGAATAGAGTATTAGTGCTACATGTAGCTTCACATCAGATAAGAGAGGATCAAATTAGTATGGATTGAATAGTGATCTAAAATCAATAATTGAAGATTGCAAGTGATGAGGTCAACACATTCTACTATACTTTCTAACAATTGTATTAGGAGAATGGAAATCCTATGAAAATCGGTTGGTTTAACAACCATTTTATAAATACTTTAACAAGGTGACATTCCAAGTGAGTTTTTTATAAATCCTTTAGAAAGGTACACTTTTAAAAAGGTGTTGGAGTCATTAATAGGACAAGCCTCTCATTGGGCAGACCATTGCTAATGGCCAAACTTTGTAACCTTGACAAGTTACATATTGTTCTAGTGATAAGTTGTGGGTGTCATACCCATCCCAATTTTACCTTCACATTTTGAAGGGTTTCTAGGTGATCAAATATTATGTCATCTATTTTTGTGCATTCCTTTACTTTCATGTTATTTAGATATGTTACATGCATGTATTGATTTTAGTTAAAAGTTTTTTTTTGGTTAAGCTTTGTACTTTTGATTCAGCCCCCTCTTAAAAGTATCCTTCCCACTTGTAAATTCATAAACTTAGTGGGAATTTTTTATTATTGTAGTTGGTAGACCCATTTCCCTCAAACTTTCCTTAGAGGCTAACCATGTGGTTCCTAAAAGATTCTTCATTTTTCTATTCACATGGACTTATTAGCAAATTTAGGGGTATTTGACTTAGCCATACCCAATTGCATGAGTAGATTTCTCAGAACAACTAGGAACCCATCCTAGTTGGTTAGTCCATATTTTTCCTTTAGTGAAGGGCTAATTCAATGAAAAAATTGGGAATATAGAGGATAGAACTAAGAATATTAATATTGTGTGATCATTTTTTAGTTAGGATGATAAATATCTATTAATGGTTAAACCCTCACATTCTGAGTTTATTCCTTTGTCAAAATTATTCACTAATATACCTATGTTGGAATAATTTAGAATAACTAAGAGTGGGAGGAGGGGTGAATCGGTTATCTCTTGATCTTAGAACAATTTTGACAAGTGACTGTCTACGCACTTTAGTCATTTACTTAGTTCATGCCGAATAAATAGTACATGTAAAACATGTATATAATGGAGCATGCCAAGTCCGCATTGAGTACCAAATAGACAGTGGATGTCAAGTGATACAGATGCTGAGCTATAGTATAAAGAACAATATATGTCAAGCATTAGATGTTGAGTAAGACATTTTTGTAATATTTTTTTGTAATGGCACAAACAATTATGTAAATCATTTTTGAGAAAAGTTAAGGATTGAATTATGATATTTGGAGATAAGGATGAATCTTAATTTTAATTTCCCATGCATTACATGCAACCAATAAAAAAAAGAGAAGGTTTAAGTGGAAAAATGGATGAATCATAGTCATTGATTCATACCTAACCCTAAGTCACCAAATTCTTCTTAAGAAAGAAAAACCTTAAACTATCTATGTGGTGAAGAGAGAAGTTTTCATGCACAAACAGAGGATTCATGGTGGCTAATGAGTTATGAATATAGACTAAATTGCAGAATTAGTTATAGAAGAATAGAAGGAAAAGAAATGAAATAAAAATGAGAGATCTGATTAGAAGGATCAAGCATACATCAATTTAGAGGTGATCTATCATTAGACAATCAAGTTCCAACCACAAGATCATTAATGAATCGTTCTAGCAGGTGAATCGGTTAAATTTCTTAATAGAGTAGTCCTAATAGGTTGTATTGAAATTCTTTAATAGGGTACTTACTTAATTATGAGTTGAAGTCCTTTAATTAGGCACACTTCTAATAGGGTGTTGAAATTCTTTAATAGGGTAAGACCTAACAATATTTGTAAGCCTTTAATAGAGTAGACCTTTCATAGGGTAGATTATATCTCATGATCAAACATTATAACCTTCATTAGATACACTTTATTACTACCATAGTGAAGATTTATGGGTGTCATCCCCACCCTAATTTTACCTTCTCATTGAAGGGTGTTTGGATAATCATATCTAGTGTCATATGTGTTTACTTATTTTTATGTTTTAGATGTACATGCTTTTGCATGGTATTTCAATTTACTTAATAAATGTGTGAGATGGATGTGTGGTGAAAGTTATATGGGGAGTTGTTTAAACTATTGATCCACCCCCACCCCCACCCCCTCTCAAGTTTACTTTTCCTATTGTAATTCCAAAAATTAGTATTAAAGCCTAGTTCTCAATAAGAGAAGCTCTACAGCTTTGAGGAAAGATCTTGAAAATGGAAGTCTACAAGTTGGGAAAGATCATTGAGAATCAGGGAATTGAAATAAAACTCATTCTACATCAACTAGATGAAGCAAGAGAAGAACTAAAGAAACCTTTGAAGAGAAGGAAGTAAATTTTGATTGAGGAGAATGACATACAATACAAAGAAATAAACACTACTAAGCTATTTGGTAATGGAAACTCCAATGAATTTGATGTAGCAATTGAAGATCTAATCAAAAATAATAGAACCCATGTTGAAGAAATCAAAAATCTCAATTTATAATAAGAATTACAAGCCATACTACTATGTGAGGTGATTGAATAGAAAAAGAAATCTATGGAAGACAAAGCCATGATTGAATATGAGAAGAGAGTTTTGACAAACAGATTAGAAGAAAACTCATCATAGATAACCGTTACCTATTTTTGCCTCCTACCAAAAATTTGAATTTTGAATGCAGGCCCATCCAACAGTCTCTTCGCACTTTTATATTATTTTAAATGACCTGGAAATATCAAAAAATAAGATAATTAAAACCTTATGGCATTACTTTTATTTCCTAAGTTATTTTTACTATCCCATAACTTTCCATGCCATCAAATCTTTGGCGATCCATGGTGGGCACTTTCTTACATTCTCAAGATGAACTACCTTTACATAATGTGGGGAAGCCCCTTTGTGACATGTGGCAGGTGAGACAAACATTATGTTTGGGCCGTAGAGGGGAAGCAAGGTGGTAGAGGTGAGCTGGCAATTTTTATTGGTACCCACTTTCCCATATTTTGTCTTTTGTCAAACATTCCAACAATGCGGGCAAGCACCCTGGTGACACATGTCCTAGTGATGTCATAAGTGATATTCATGTAGATTTACAGGGCACATGTTATGGGCATTGTCAAATCTCCTAGGATCAATGGCTGGTGTATGCCTGCATCATGAAGATGTAGGGTTGTTAAGGAATGCAAGCAAGTGGCCCATTGCCACATGTCTTTGTGGGGTCAGGTTGATTTTGTATGCCACAAGGTGATGCCAGATGAGCCAGGTCAGGCTAAGTCAGATGCTGAGTGGTTCATGGGCCCATAAATTTTGAGGATCAAGCATAATATGATAACATCTTTCATGATCATTGATCTCATGGAGATCAATGATTTGCACTTCCCTACAATCTGAAGATGCAAGATATTTAAGAAATGTAGGGAAGTGCCTGAAGGACACGTGTCGTTGTGGGCCTAGGGAGATACATTATGACTAGGGCATTGGAAATGAGGGCCAGCAGTTATGAGACCATTATGGTTGGAGTTGCAAGGTGGTGTAGTTAGTTGAGAAGATGTGGTCAACTATGTAGAGACTTCATAGGGTGGAAAAAAAAAAATTAAATCATTGGTCCACATGGCTCATCTTGATGGAAAGATTCAGCTAACTTTTTGACTTTGCTAACTAATGAGCTAGAAGTAAGGCAATCAGGTTTTCTTGCACAATCTGATCTTCATGATCAATTCCAACCACTCGTGAGTCAATGTTGTGCTTGGTAAATGAAGGAGAACACTCCACCACCCTAGTTTATCTATCTACTTGGTCAGAATGGCTTAATGGCATCATTTCTGGCAAGGTCCTACTTTAACAAAATATCAGATTTCATGGTATTTGAATCCGTACCTAGATTAAATTTTCTATAGAGACTTAATGATGGTGGTTGTGGAGTAACTTCAATTAAAAAATATCTCAGTTATGCCTGAGCTATAAGGGAAAATTCTTTAGATTTTATTGTGGTCAAATCTTCTATGCTTCTCTGATATTGCTTTGCAACTTTAGTGTAAATTCCCTTTGCCTCTAAGCTGTATGACATTCTGTATTATCTCCTCTACCCATTAATGTAAAGTGCAAGAACTATTTGCCTCTCATTTGTGTATTGTAAAATCTACAATCTTGCATGACTGTATCTCTTTTGGCCTATGAATGGTATATAAGTGAATCCCCTCTTTCCTTGTGTCATTCATTTGGGTTTTCTGATTTGTATGTGATTGTTAGATTAAAGCAAGTCTGGATGTGTCTATCTTTTGGTGTCATGATGGTTCAATAGTGCATGTATGGGCAGAGATTGGTTTAAACACTCTATTTTGGTGCATCACCCCCTTAGGTTAGAGCAGGTAAATTTGCTTCTATGCATTCCTTCTCCCTTTTCCTCTCCAAGAGTAGTTAGGTGCACCCTGATAGTAAAGGAAGCTAGTCTTCTCCACAGACTCAACCTCACAGTTCAAGTGCCATAGCTTGGAGGTTGTTTCCATGTTTCACAAGGTTGTCCTTAGGTAAAAACTTTGGACATGGGTGCAAACTTTTGTAACAACAATAACCAATATTTCCAACATGTAATTGAATGCTCTAAGAAAAATTATGAATGTGAACTATGAAGTGAATGTTAAGGACATTGAGATAACAACATTGAAACTATAGAATGAGCAATTACAAAATGACCTAAAAAATAAAAAGGAATATGTTGAGAGTTTCAATAATCCTAATGAAGCCATCAAATACTTTGAGCAATTTTTGAGATCTCCTAGATCCAATAATGACACATCTAGATGCGGATACATAAGTATTGAAGAAGGATAATCATCCAAAAGTATTAAAGAAAGGAACAACAAAGGTAAGAACTCTAAACCTACTTGTCATAATAGTGATAATAAAGGACATATTGCTAATGTGTGAACGAGAAAGAGTATAAACCAAAATGTCAAGCATAAAAGCATGGTTCACTACCATAAGAGCAACAAACAAGGACATCAAGTATATGAATGGAGAACCAAGACTATGCACACAAAATATTTGAAGGATATTGTTATAGCTATCAAAAGTATGAACATAGAGATTTTGAGTACAGATCCAAACCCATGTTATCATCAAACATGCAAAAAAAAGGTAAGGAACAATGACAACTCTTATAACTAGGATTATAATACAAGATATAGCTATCATTTTTTTCAAGAATATGGACATGTTCCTAAAAATTGCATTAGGACACACTTCAGAGGTGACTACAAAAGGTGGTTGAGTCAAACCACATGTTTTAGCTATTTAACTATTGGTCACATCAATTTCTACTGTCTAACAAGGTTAAAGACACCAAGTTGGGAATTTGATAAAGGAAAAGGCAAGGTGGATGTTGAAAATGTCAGAGATGATATGAACAAGACATGGAAGAAAAAGGATGGTTGCAACACATCAAATGGAGAAGAGATCACTTCACCCAATGGCTCAAGTGATCACATTTCACCAAATTAAGCAATCAAGAGGTATGTGGGACTAATATTTAGAGATTATATCATACATCAATTCCAAAAGGGCTTAGTACTAGAAAGGATACATAAGCATGAATAAATGTACAAAATGATATTTGGAATCCAAGAAAAATCTCTAAGTTTTTCATGGTACTATCGAGTATGAAACATTTCCTATGACTATTTAGTAGAATGCTAGAAGACGCTAAGCTAATAGACCAGCTAGTTGATGTTGAGCTCACAATAATTGCTAAAAAAATGGAATGATAATGGATTCCAAGTAAAGCTTTAAATTATTTAATGCTAAGCTTATAGCTGTGTAAGTACTCAATATTTATTGCAGGGTTACCAAAGGGTATTTGATCAATTTTCAACTCATTTTTCATCATTTTGAAATTGATTAAGAGCAAGGAGAGTAGAAGGCAATTAGAAAACTCATCCAAAGAAGTTGTAGAAAATTTTAGCAGTGATTCTACATCATTTCATCAGATCTTACAAGGTATTTATTAGGTCTCAAGTTACGCTGTTTATATTTTCATAAACCCTAGTTTCACAAAATGGCATTGAGTTCAAAGAATGTAGAGGGAAAGGAAGTTTTGAATGTTCAATTGGTTAGTAATGAAGTCAAGCAACCAATATTCAAAGCCATACATGATATCACTTACAAATAAGACCCCTCCAGTGTGTTATCCATGATACCAATGTTGTAAGACGTTAGGAAATTCTATAACTATAAAATTAGAAGTATTGGTGCTATGGATATTAGGAAAGGATATGATAAACTTCATGAGAATGGTGTGCTAAGAGAAGAGTAAAAAATTGTAGAAAATAAAGGGTTAGCACAAGCCCTAGATTTCCCAAATGTATTCAAAATGAAATGGATTAGGATAGTACTAAGCAAAATTCATGACAACTCACTTTGGTTAGATAATAGCCCCATCAAAATAACCGAAGGAGTAATCCATAGGTTAATAGGGTGTCCAACCTTGGATCGACCTAAAACCCTATGAAGTGACTCAAAAGAGGTTATTGAGAAAAACATTGGAGCTATATGGAATAAGAGAGGAATGACCATTGATACCATTATAGATACCTTGATAGAGTTTGTAGTAAGAATTATTTCACATAAGTTTTATCAATAAAGTAGATTGAATAGTGTACCATTCATTATAGCAGATGTTGGATATAAGATTGTCAAGAAAGGTAACACATATGATCTGGAAAGGTTACAACTACAATAATTGATTGAAAAGCTAGGAGCAATAAGGAAGACAAAGAGTACACAATTCAAGTTTGGTTCTATTTTGATATGCATTTTCTTTTATGTATAGACCACTTTTCCCATATTTGGCATAGCTGGATGGAACACTAATAGGTTAGTGGTAATAGAGATTGGTGAATTCATTGACCAATTGGTAGAGAACTTTGAATTAGTTATGACGGCTATTTTGAGGATTTCAAACAATCAATGAAAAGAGATTGAGAATTCTAGTGTCACTAGTAGAAAATCATTATGATGATGTTTGTTTTCTAGTGGATGCTAACTCTACATTTTTCCAAGTAGCAACACCAAGAGTGAGATGGCTAAGGCCATTTGGATATGAAATCAATTTAGATGAGGAATCTACAGCTATTGCAGTATTATGGGCAAAAGAAGTTGATAAAAATGCAAAACCATTTGGAAACTATGAAATGGCCAAATCCAAAATCACCATGGAATTAAAGACTACTTCTATTATCAAGAAGAAAGAGAAATTGGTGAAGAAATTAAAAGCTAAATTTGGAGAAGGTGATGAGCAGGAAGAAGACACCCAAGTACAAGCACCTCTAGCCTTAACTCAATGAATGGGAGAAGACCAGCCAGGGGAGGAGACTGGAGATACTAAGGGAGAAGAAACTAAGGAAGCACCTACTCCTACAAACTAAAAGAAGAGGAAGGCTAAGGCCCAACCAATGACAAAAGAAAAGAAGTTAGCTAGGCTAAGTTAGCCCAAATCTACAACATCTAGTACAAGGGCTAGTACACGTGTTGGTACACAAAAGGCAAAAGAAAAGACAAAACAAGTAGATTAGAGAGGTGAAATGTAGAAAAGATTGAGAAGAAAGTATATTGCACAAGAAGAATATGATGAGGAGAAAATAGAGTCAGATGATAATAGCCAATTCAAAGTGGTGAGTCACAATCCTCTATTAGACTTAGAAAATCTATGTGAAAATATTAAGAATAGTGCAAATTTATTAGGATTTTCTCATTTTTATTTTGATAATCTTGGAAAAGTTGAGAAAAATTAAATAGAGGAAGATATATATGCCATGATGGAAAATTTTAAGAGCCCCATTAGAAATTACCAACTCAATGCCTAAGAGCCTATATGAAAGAGTTCAAAAGAAATGGCACTATTGCTTAAACTTGGAAAGACAAATAAGGGAGACTTCACTTGCATGTAAGTAATTCCTAAACTTGGTAAAGCACTAATTTCTAATTCCATGAATAAATATGCAATTAGGTTTGTGCCTAAATATAGAGCCTATAGCATTCTACAAAACAATATTGAACGTGTAGTTAAGAAGTCTACTTAGATCTGGAAGGTAACTTATGGACTTGCTATATTAAATAAAAGTGAACAAGAACCTATTGAGGTGAAAGATGATGAAGATTATAATGATGAAGAAATTGTTGAGGGTGAAACAAAAATGAAAGAATATGACAAGGTAATATCTGAGGTAGAACAGTAAGAGGAACAAAGTTTACAAGTTATACAACTACCTAATGTTAGCCCCAAACATGTAACAAGCAAAAATACTGAAATAGTAATAATTAAGGATGTATTTGATATCATATCTCTTGATTTAATAGCTTAGAGCATACATCCCCCTTTAGAGTAAGATCTCAAGAAGATACTTGATCAATCCACACTATAGAAAAAACTATGTGATAATCATGTATTGGTGAGTGTGAATGAATTGTAGAAATAAGTGACTAAAACTACGAGGGAACATGTGAATCCAAAAGAACCACCTATTATTACCCCTCAAGTCACTAATGTATAACCTTTGGATAAGGTACCTGAAGCTATATCTAAAAAGGTTGATACAATTGCAAAGGACTTGGTGGAAACTCAAGCCACTATAGAAACACAAAATGAAATAGGTCAGATAGACATATCTACACCTACAACACAAGTACAAGGTGCATCACAAGGAAATGTGGAAGTCAAGGATAAGATTTAAGAGACAAAATTGACACCTAAGGTGAAGGAACAAGTAGTAATTCAAGCCCTAGTAACCTTACCAAAATATGGCACTCCTTCAATTTGCACTCTTTAGAAGCTGAGCACAGATGCAATACCATTGAAAATCATAGTGTTGAGCCTAAGTTCATCAAAGGCTGATGAATTCATAAAATATAGAGATGTGAGCCTTGATGAAGAAATTATTTTACCAAAATATGATTATGATACCACAACAGTTGATTAGATGGGCATATTGCAAGAATCCCTAGCTAGAAAGAAGCATTGGGAACTACTCAAAAAGGAGCACAGGTAGAAGCAAGCATTTTAGGATATCAAAGACATCTTTTTAGATGCATTTAGTTTGCCTACTCTAGATGAGACCAAACCACTGATTGAACAACTAAAAAACATAGTGGAGAAGGTTAGTGATACAAACCTAGACACAAATGGAAAATTGTTAGAATGGTCAAAAAATAAATTCCAAAGAAAAGTAAATGACAAAATATTAAGTGATATAGCATTCACACAAATTGCATTGGCAACAAAATTAGAAAGTGTGAAGAAGGTACTTGAGAACATTTTCTCACTATACAAAAAATTGTACAATCCAACACTCTTTACACAAGAGAGTAGAAGTCACATTTTGAGTTTGGAAAGTTATATTATTGCATCAGGTGCAAAATTTCCTATGAAACTAGCTCAAAATGAAAAGAACTTCAAAAAATTGCTACAAACCTAGAGTTAGTTGGCTACATTGTTAGAAGAAGAAGCCAATATAAGGACTAAATTGACTAACATCCAAACAACATTGACCCCACATATGGAAATTTTGCACAAGGAATTAGGCTATGTCAAAAGCCTCATTAAGAAAGATCCAAATCTTTCAATATTAGATGGCTTAGTCCACCTTGCTACCAAGCTAGCTATCCAAATCAAATCCTTGGATGTAGCATGTGAAAATTGGGATGCAACTCTCAAGATTATACTAGAGGTCTATAAATATTTTTTGGACAAACATAGCATAAGTGTATAGCCCACTTGAAATAAGTGTAAAAAAAGGGGAGAGCTAAAACAGAGGAGATATATAGTTTTGGGGGGAGATATAAAATTTTGGGGAGATGAACAAGTGGAGAAAGAAATAAAAAGAGGAAGATACAAAGAAGAGAGTAATAGAAAAGATAGAATAATCTATGGTGGAACAAGCTCAAATAGCATGAAGTCAAAGAGCATCAGTAGAAACATGTTTACTCAGTAGGAGTACAAAATTTTGGAATACAGAATAGACCTATCCACTCAGGGGGTATTATCATATTTTAAGGTACAAGCTATTACAAAATTTTGAAATTTTGAAGCTTTGTATATAAGTTGAATAAGAGATATGTTATGATCATAAGGATAAGGATATTATCACATGAAAAAGTGTTTTGACACTCATGACAAAGAGGGAGATTGTTGATCTCAAATCACTTTTGACAAGTGAATGTCCACATACTTTAGTCATTTACTTAGTTCATACCAAATAAGTAGTACATGTTGAGCACAACATGTATATAATGGAGCATGTTGAGTCCACAATGAGTGTTAAGCCACTCATGTGCTAAGTCACTCAAGTGTCGAGCAAATATTGGATGCTAAGTAATATAGATTGCAAGCGTGAACATAAAGAATAGTATATGATGAGCATCGGATGTTGATTAAGAAGGCTTTTTTCATAGTTTTTCTTAATGGCATGAACAACTATGTAAACCATTTTTGAGCTGACTTAAGGATTGAATTATGATATTTGGAGACAAGGATAAATCTTAATTTGATTTCCTAGTGCATTACATGCATCCAATCATAAAAATGGAAGGTTTAGATGGAAAAATGGAAGAATCAAAGTCATTGATTCATATCTAACCATATATCACCAATTTCTTCTTAAGGAGGAAAAACCCTAAACTATCTATGTGGTGAAGAGAGAAGTTTGCATGCACAAATGGAGCATTCATGATGGCTAAGGAGTTATGAATAGAGACTAGATTATAAAATCAGTTAAAAGAGAACAAAGGAAAGAGAAAGGATACAAAGAAGAGAGATCTAATAAGAAGAATTAAGAGTACATTAGTTTAGAGGTGATCTGTCCTCAAGAAATCAAGTGTGAACCACAAGATAATTTTTGAATCCTTCTAGTAAGTGAATTAGTAAAATATCTTAACAAAGTAGTCCTAAAAAGCTACATTGAAATCCTTTAATAGGGTACTTACTTAACTATGAGATGAAGTCCTTTAACCAAGAACACTTCTAACAAGGTTTTGAGATCGTTTAGCAAGGTAAGACCTAATAGTCTTTGTAAGCCTTTAACAAGGCAAACCTTTCACGAGGTAGATCATGTCTCTTGATCAAACATTGTAACCTTCATTGGATACACTTTATTATTGCAGTAGTGAAGATTTGTGGGTTTCATCCCCACCCAAGTTTTACCTTCTCATTGGAGGGTTTTTGGGTAATCATATTTGGTGTCATATGTGATTACTTGTTTTTCATGTTTTAGATGTACATTCTTTACATGGTATATCAGTTTACTTAGTAAATGTGTGAGATGGATGTATGGTAAAAGTTTAAACTACTGATTCACACCACCCCCACCCCGCCCTTCCCCCCCCCCCCCAAATTTTACCTTTCCTATTGTAATCCCAACATTATCCAATGTCCAAATGTACAAATAAAACTTTTTAGTACTTAGCAAGTATATGTGCATGCATTGATTAGATCATCCAATATTTCAAACCTTTGTATATTGTTGTCTTAGGTCAAATAAACTTTGTAGAAATGTAAACATGAATTATCATGAATTCAATCACACAATTTTGACACAAGGATTTGGCATGGAAACCCAATTTGGGAACAATCACGAGTAACATGATATCAATTTTCACTCTTTTTAAGTGAGCTCCATGAGGAGCCAACATGTTAAAGGTTACAATACACACTATTAAATATGACCTTGATTAAAGAATTTCAATCATCTTATTAGAAGTGAGCCTTGTTAGAAGACTTTAGAATAGTGCATTAGAATGTCACTTGATTAAAAGATTTAATAATGAATTTTATGTCAACCTTAATCCGAAGGATGTATCCAAACTGATACAATTTCTAGAAAGTAATAATAGGACTTTATCTGATAAAAAAACAACTCACTTGAAAATTTTAGATCTCTCATTTAGCTTGGCATTCATTCCCTTCATCTTTGATTGCTTATTCAACCTTCAAGTCTTTAACTCCTTAAGTCTTCTTGCTTAATTTGTCAACTACAAATTCATCATTCCTTCAACCACCATATGAAGCAACACCTCTAGATTTAGACTTCAAAACTTTCTTTTGTCCTTGTATCTCCTTAAATAGATGGTTTTGGTCTTTTTTTAAAAATCAAAATCATCAATCTTAGAGTTAGGTTAGATTCATATAATCTTTCCATCTTTCTATTATAATCCCTCTAGAAACTTCTCTTGCAATGCTTATCAAATTTGTCTTAAAATGGTTTATCTTGAATTTTGTACCACCAACTCATCATGCATATCATAAACATGATTTGAATAATTCAAGAAATTAACTTTCATCATATCAGATTCATCAAATCTTCATTCAAACTCTTTATGCAATCACTCAACAATAATAGACTTCTATTGCTTGGTCAACACTAGGTTTCCTGGCATAAACTAGATCTTTCTCAATCAATGATGCAATTTTTTGACACATATTGAATCTTACTAATGCTCCTAACATACTAAATCTTCCTTTGGTTGGTCATAAACATCTTTTTGCTCGAGCTAAACTAAATGCTTGGCTTACACTATTTGTTTGGTCAAGCTTGACAAACACATTCTTATTGTATAGTTTTGTTCTTGTCTTTGCTTAAGTATCCTTTCATTGTGGCCTTAAGAAGATAAGAAATACAATATATAATCAAATTCTTACTTGGTCTGAGTGCTCCTTTTATACACCATATAACTCAACCTTTCTCTAGGTACTCATGTTATCCTTTCTTTTCAAATCCTCTTCATTAATCAATCAAATGATAGCATTATGACCAAATTTAGCAATTGTCTTACCACAAAGTAGAAGGTTTGAAATTAGTGAAAAAATAACAATTGTTCCCATGATATATTTCTATACTTTAATAATCTTTTTTTTCAACAACCTATTTTGTTTAGGCTCCCAATATGCCACTTTATATGTGGTTGGATTCCCTCTTTTTGGAAGTTGGTGAGGCCTTGGGGTATTTTATGATGCTTGATGATGATTCTTTTAACATTAAGTATTCTTCTTATTCTTGTATTTTGGTTCATCTAGATGTTTCTAAAGGTCACCCTTGATCATAACATAGTCCAAAAAGATGCAGAGGTGGCCCAAACAGAAATGGGAAAATATAAAAATCTTTTTTTTTTTTGGTATTTTCCATATTTTAGTATTTTGCATATTTTTGGAGGCCTTTGGGGAATTTTTGGGCATTGAATGGTTCAAAAGGGTATAGCAGTACACTTAAAATTTTAAGAATAAAATGTAGTACTCTTGAAGATCTTTCTAGAAAATATGATGATTCATGATTTCAAGCTATGAGTAGAAAGCTATGACTTCTACAAGTAGACATAAATTTTAATATATATTTTTGTAGTTTTTGTACTTTTTAGAGTTTATTTTGTAATTAAATGACTTGAGGAATTTTCATTTTAATTTTCAAGGTATAGCGGTGACCCTTGGGATTCATCAAACTTTTATAAACTATGTTTTTGAATTCAATGGATCAAATTTTTGGCTTGCAAAAATCTATTATTGCATTTCAATTATTTTCCTAATAATCAAGATACTGCTAGTTCTACACTATTGCAATATGAATTCTTAATTAAGATCATCCCTACTAAGTTTGAGATTGAGTCTTTTTTGGGTCTTAGGCTCATCCACTAATTACGAGGGCATCACTTTTTGATGTCTAAGATGTTCCAATATTGGTCATATTTTTTCTCACTGTAAGCTTGAAAAGGGGAAAACAAAATGCTTCTTGGAGGAAAGGGGTCCCTTCTAAGCACTACATGGTTAGGAAGAAATTCTTCTCCTAGGTAGTTTCCCAAATCTCTCTATGTGCTGGCATCATTGATCCTAGTGTGGTCATGATTGTTGGTAATGATTCTTTTTCTTTTTTCTTTTTTTGGCTAATATTTTGATGGACAATTGCCCCTCCTTGGGTGATTATACATTTTTTTCTAGTGTTTATGTTGTGTCCCCCATAGAGACAATTTTTTCTTGTGCGAGGGGTAGTTAATTCTTCAATTGCTACTACTTTTAATCCCCATTCTCCCTCTAGTCCTACTACTTTTATTTCCTTTTCTTTCATTGATCTAGTCATAACAATGGATTTTGCTATGTTGTCACAAATTTTTTTTGTCCTTGTAGACACCTAAAAACCTTTAGAAAATAAAGTATTTTTATTTTCTGAAAAATTCCTGATGACATCATCATTTATTAATTAATTAATTATTTAATTAATTAATTTATTTTTATTCCATTAAATCCCTTTATCTTAATTAAAAATATTTAATTAAAAAATCCCTCCCAAAAATGTTTAAATCTTATTTAAACATTATTTCCTTATTTATTAATTATTTAATTAATAAATTGATCAAAAAACCCAAAATAAATAAAAAAATTATTTTTTGCCCAAAACTTGGCCAATTTCCTTAAGACCACTAACCTCTTCCAAAATCTTCTAATCCTTCTTTAATTTTGATTAAAGGCTAATCCCATCATTTCCTACCCCTAATCCCAACTCAAAATATTTAATTAAGATTAAATATTAATCCTCATGTTTATTAAAAAAGTTTTAATAAATATCTCCTCAACCCAAACCCTTGAAATAAATAAAACTTTATTTATTTCCTAAAAATCTAATTTATCCTCATCCTAAGAAGTTCTAGACTCTTCTAGAAAGTCTTCATCCTCATCCTAGGAAATTTTAGACTATTCTAGAAAGTCTTTATCCTCATCCAAAGTCTAGACTCTTCTGGAAGATGTCTTTAAACCCAATCCTAATCCCCTCTTAACCTTGTCACATTCCCTAAACATGGGTTAAGACTTACTAACCCAAGCCAAACTTAAGAAATATCTCCTCCTTCACCCACCCTCATTAAATGCCATCCACTTGCCTATCCCTAAGCTAATCCTAAACCATCCTAATCCATCCTCTAATCATTTGCACAATCCTAAGCAAGCTTAAAACCTTCCTAATCAAGCCCAAGTAGAAATTGCTCTCATCTCCCTCAAAATATCTCAACCATAAAACTTTATGAAGCCCACAAGGTCATAAAGGACTCTTCCAAGCCCTTTTATTGCTCTTACAAGCCATTATGAGGGTCTTTATGAAGATTTTATCCCTTGAGCCTCCTTTGTTGACTCATCCTTCCCCTTTCCTCCATCCTCTCACCATGTGACATGTGTCACTCCTTGATTGGCTGTAAAGAAGCACAATCCATGTGCTCTCTTCTCATGCAATCTGAGTCCTCCATGAGCTTTTTCCCATCCTTGCATCCTAGCCCTTGATCCCTCAAGCCCTTTGCCTATTTAAGGAATCCTCTCCCAAGCCATTTTAACATAATCCATGAAGTAAAGTCATAATGCCATTTTAAGAAGCCATTTTACATCAAAACCATACACTCACACCCAAATTCCAACTCCATTTGAAGCCATTTTTGAAGCATAAGCTTGAGCATACATCCTATCTATTTAGACAAAGCTACTCAACAAGAGAGATTCTCATTGAGAGAGCCCATTAATGGCTCATATTCTCAATTGAGAGTTCATCTTAGTCTATCTTGAAGTTTATGAATTTTGTTTAGTTTGTAGAAGCTTTATTTAAATTTGGTTTCTATTAGCATACTAACATTGCTCATATACAGTCCCTACCACTTTGGTTAGTCCTTCCCTATCTTGTCCACCCTCCCAAGGTGGGGGTACTTGTATTCTAGATTCAATTTCCTAGCATGATGTGGTTACTAAGGTAGAAATGGGTTGATTCATAGTTAAAAGAAAAAAAGTCCAAACCTCCCTAGCCCTCATTTGAAATAACCCTTTGTTCACATAAGGGAAATTCAAAAAGGTAATAGTAATGACTTTTGATTTTTTGGGTTGTATATGGGTTTCTAATGGTACTTTCTTTTTCATGTCACTTCTTTCCTCCTAGGGAAGTTTTTTTTTGGTGGAATCACCCCCCTATTCTTGGCTTTGTCTTGTTTTGTTTTCTGTCTCATTATATCTTATAAGGATTCTTGAATATCTTACATAATGAGGTATAAAGTACCTTTTAAAAACATGTTGTGTAGGATATAATTGGCCCTTCAAAACATGGTTTTACTTAATGAATTTTTTTAAGGGCTACTCTCAAACAACTAAAGATAAATGTCTATGCCATGTGTGACTTCAAATATTGTTAATGTTAGATTTGTTTTGAACATATTTTAGGATTAGGATGTAATTTTTTATTTATAGTACCTTTTAAGTCTAATGCATATTGTTAAAAAGAGAAGAAATATTGGACCTAAATAAAATCAAATAAGAATACATCAAAATAAATATCTTTTAGTTAAAGTTTCATTAAAAAAATTATTGTATATTTAGTTTAATCAACAAAAAATATTCAAAAATATGATAATGAAAATACAAGATACAACTCATCTATAAAATAAAAAAAAATTTAAAAATAAATAAATAAATTGTGTACACATTTCACATTTATGTCATTTGAGGATCCCACAATTTTTTTGGCGCATATCCCCAACCTATTTGTTTGCATGTACTTCACTTCTACAATTTTGCATGTATTTATGGGACTGGTCACAAACAATATCAATATTTTTATAGTCTAAAGGAATAAAAAGATGAAATATGGAATGCTAATATAATAAAAGATAATAACCAAGGCTATTTACCTAAGGCTTCAAAATCTGATTACCTAAGGCTAGCAACATGGTATATAAGATATTAACCAAGGCAATTTACTTAAGGCTTCAACATCTTATTCCCTTAATTATATCTCAAGAACAAGCAAGATTTGTTCCGAGAAAAGAAACAATGGAAGAGTCCTTAGTAGCTCATGAAGCTCTTAATTCCATTCATTCTAATCACCAGTCTAGTTTTGTTATTAAATTGGACACAATGAAGGTTTATGATAGGGTGTATTGTCAATTCTTACCAAACTTAGACTCACAAAAAAAATATGCAAATGGATCAAAGCTTGTATTTTAGGGGCATGGTTTTCAGTTCTTATTAGTGGAAAAACAAAAATATTTTTGTCTTCTATGCAAGGGCTAAAACAAGGTGACTCATTATTCCCAACCCTCTTTATTATCATGGTTGATGCATTGCTAGTGACTAAGAGAATTGTCTTTGGTGAGAGACACATATTTTAGGCATCTCCATGTCAATAACACATTCTTTTTATGTAGATGATACACTCCTATTTGGTAAGTCCTCTATCAAAGAGGCAAAACAAATTAAAAAGACCTTGGATTTGTATACTTTAGTTTTAGGAAAAAATATCAATACCAATACATTATGATAAATAATAGAAAGAAGTAATAATTACATGTAAATATATCCAATACTAGAAAAATGATAATGCACATAGAAGAGAACACAAGAAATAAAGATTTAATGTATCTCACCTAGTGCTTGAGCTATGTTTACCAACAAAAAGTCTAATATTATTATTATCTAATGATTACAACTTGATTACAATCTGTAATCCTCCACAACTCAATACTACCACAAAAAGCTATAATATCATCATACATTATGAAATTCCTAATCCAAAGCCATTTTATACAAGATTTTTGTTACTTACAAAATTAGGGCTAGAACAAATCTTTCAATAGAAAAATAGTAGTTGATTCGTTTTACAATAGTAAATTCATTTTTGGGCACGTGGGATCTACCCTAGGACCCCATAAGGGTGTTTCCTCTTGACCTCATCTTGGGGGTGCTACTCTCAAACCATCATAGTAAAATATGGGGGGAAACCACACCAAATAAAGTGGGGGGAAAATAACCTTTGAGTTTGATTGGGATCCATGTCAGAACACAATAAATTAAAAATATTTCTCTTTAATACCAACACAATTATATCTAATAATATTGTTAAGATCTCAAGTTTTCCAATTGAGAAGTTGTCTTCTACTTATCTTGGGATTCCCTTCTTTGTGGGGATCAACAAAGTTTCCTATCAGTCTATTGTGCTAGAAAGAATAATTTAAGACATGACTTCAACTTGGAAATTTAGATGGTTGTCATTATTAGGGAAGAATTTTCTTATTAAGTCAGTTCTATCCACAATACCCAAATACAATACGTCAGTCCTCAAGACCCTAGTAGCAATCATCTAATAGTTAGAGAAACTCATCAAGATTTCCTTTCAAAAATAAATATGAATAAAAATAAGAGGATTCCTCTCATTTCACTAGAAAACATGGTTCAAGAGAAAATTCATGGGGTAATTGGACTACATAATCTTGCCCACAAAAATAAAGCTTTTTGGGAAAAGCTTGTCTCAAAAATGTAGCCTGTCGTGATCTAAATGGTACCAAATCTAGTAGGAGAAATATTTGGATGATAGGAATCCTTCTCAAATATTTCCATTCTAGACCCACTGAAGGGATCAAAAATATGAAACTTCATGGTTAATTCTAGAGATTTGATTTTCATGTGCATATTATGGGAGGTAAATAATGGTAGCAATGTCAAAATTTGGTCAGACTCATGGAATAGCCTCCCTCTATTCTTATAATTAGAGCAATATGAAGAAGTCGTGATCATCTTGATAAATTGTTGGGGATCTAACTTGTTGGACTATGTAATGGTAGTGGAAATTTTTTCAGGGAAAGTAACATGGAAGGATCCATCAATACTTCTTCTCAGTGATCATCAATTCACACTTCTCCTTATCATAATGGTCTATTTTCTTATCAAACCAAGAGGATAAACTAATATGGATGCATACTAATGATGGAAAGTATTTGATAAAGGAAGGTTATAGGGCTCTTCAACATGTTGAGAAAAAAAATACTAAGAGAAGATCATATTTTTTCTATTGGAACCCCACTTTCCTCCCTAAAGCAAGATGTTTTTCATCATTAGTTCTCAAGAAGAGAACCTTAACTAGTGACAAACTCACAAAGCTTGGAATTGAAAATCCTTTTAGCTATGTCTTATGTAGGGAAGAAGTGGAACTAGTACACCACTTGTTTCTTAGTTGCAAATTTTCACATTCTCATTCATTTTTTATGCTCAAGAAACTTAATGTTTTCATGCCCCTCCCAAACAAGTTATGGAACTTGTTTGAATCCTAGCCCCTGTTG
Source organism: Cupressus sempervirens (assembly GCA_028749045.1). Classification (NCBI taxonomy): domain Eukaryota; kingdom Viridiplantae; phylum Streptophyta; class Pinopsida; order Cupressales; family Cupressaceae; genus Cupressus; species Cupressus sempervirens. The sequence goes on from CM053784.1 coordinate 245,270,382, forward strand.
TTTATTGCATCCACTTTCACTTCCATTTGGAAATGCATACCATCAATAGAATTTTTTGCATTATCCAGTGGAAATGAAATAAAATAATTTTTAGGAAAGAATTCTCTCATTGATCGGTTTATTAAGCAACTACAAGTTTCAATCTCAGAGATAACTAACTAATTTATCCAGCATCAAATGCAATCATAACTTTTCACATTGTGATAGTTTGATTTGAAAAGAATCAAAATAGATATACGTTCTATTAGGTATAGTTCCTAATTGGAGATCTATTCATGTCAAAGATAGGTCCATTATAAACTGGCACCTCCCTTTTAGAGAATTGTCAAAATTAGTTTTGGTAGAGCATCAAGAGGAAACCCTACAAGAATTTTAGGTATAGGAGTTTGTATCAAATATTGATTAGGCAATATTTTGGAAGTTAACGAAAATCCCATTAATCCAAACACAAATAACATGGTTGAGGCTCATGCACTCTTATAAGGACTAACTTTGGCAAGGAAAGATGGGTTTTCTAAAATCCACATTGAAGGGGATTCCCTAGTGACAATTAATATGTGTTATCTATTAAATATTAGTGGTTCACCCACGTTCAATGTGTGTGTGTGTGTGTGTGTGTGTGTGTGTGTGTGTCTATATACATATACATATATATGTATATATGTATATATATACATATACATATATATGTATATATGTATATATATACATATATACATATATACATATATATATATATATATATATATATGTATATATGTATATATGTATGTATGTATGTATATATACATATAGATGTACACACACACACACACACACACACACACACACACACACACACACACATGCATACCTCATTATTGCCTATAGAATTTACTTTATTGACTAGTAAAAAGGCCAGTTAAAAGACCTAGGAAAAACTGCACTTGGTCTCTGACCAGGAAGGATCAGGTAGTTGGAGAGAAGAAAGAATCAAGTAGTTTACACTGAAGATCAAAGATATAGAGGTTGGATACATGAACCAAAATAGGTTCTTCATCTTATGCAACTATTTATGACAAGGTTTAACATAGGTGTCTTGGGATTTTAAAAGTAGGAGTTTAAGACTATCAAAGTTTTTGGTTATAAAGAGGGTATAAATCATCAAAAGTATCAAAGTACATACAAAAAAGTGATCTAAAACCCCATTTGAGAAAAACTCAAAAATCATTTTCAAAATTTAGAACTTGATTTTTTTGGCAAATTGAGCTTTTGAGGTGTGCAAGTGCGCCAGGTGTGCTTCTTCCAAGTTGTGCCAAATTTTTTTGAAAAAGACAAATGTGCACCAACAGTTAATTGCTAGTTTCAAATTTAGAGCTTTCCATGCACTAAAAATGCATTCTAATGACACTTTAACTCCTACAGACATCTAGTGAAGATGGAGCTTTTATTTTTGGCACTCCTAAACACTCCTACATCATCTAATGGATTTCTCTTTCTTATTTTCTCATGTTTTATTTGTTTTAAGACATGTAAAGGGTCATGCATCCATTTAATGATATAAATATGGATAGAATCTATTAAGCACCAATTACAGAGTTAGTTTGTACATAAATAGATATGCTTTTCTAATTTAGAAGCATATGGTTGCATAAAGAGATCTCTCACTGTCAACACAAATTGAGGAGAATATTTCTTATAAAATGAGGAATGTAATATGTACTCTAGACTGCCATTATTTTGATGCAATGATATATGTTGTTGGTGCCCGCATTCATAGTGTAGTGATTCTTTCCTAATTGTGTTATATTTTGTGAATGTATGTTCATGAACTATAATTGAGCCAATAGTTTAATTGCATTGTTCTTCTTGTGAAATTTTTTAATTTTGGTGTTTGTTATGGGTTTACAAATTCTACTAATGTACTTAGTTCAAGAAGAGATCACCATATTTTTCATACATAGATTTTCATCTCACATAAGCACACTTTCCATCTAGCTTTGTGATTTGATGGAAAGTGAAACATCTTATAGTTACTAAATTCCCATCGATGATTGCATCAATGGAATTAAGGAAGCACTGCTCCTATTTTCGTTGGTTACCCACCAATATTTTCAAAGGATTAATTCAAAGATGTGTTGTTTTTGTGGCTTATGTCCATTAGGATTTTACTTTTAGGTTATTTTCTTAAACTTCTTGTTACCCTATCTTCATTATTTTCTTTTCTAACCCTTGGTTACATTAGAAATTCATATAGTTGCATTATTAGCTTGCATTCATTTAAAAATAGAAATACCAAAAACTTTTTTTTTTTGTGGTTAATTTTGAAATAGCAAGTAGATTCTATATCTTATCCAAAATTGGTTCAAACTAGGAAAGGCCTCCTCATAAAGAAACACATTTATCTTCAATTCAGTGGATTCTAGTAGGTTGCAAAATTGCCTAGAATCTTGGAGTTGATCCTAGATCAGGTTTTCAAGAGAGAAGTTTGAAAGGATTCATGTCATTAAGCATCATACAAAATGACATCTCAATAGAAGTTCTGCTAGAAGGAGGGCCTAAAAACCATTCGGCTCAAAAAACCCAAGTTTATGTTTGAAAATTATACAATTTTTCAAAATAATAATAATAATATAAGTTTGTGAATTTTCAGCAGGTGTGCAAGGTGTGTTGTTTTGAGAAAGTGTGCTTCTTCAGAGGCATGCTTTTCCAAAATAAACACACAAGCTCTTAGAACTTGGTCACTTTTACAAGCATCACAATGATAAAGATATACCAAGAACTCCACCCATTTGCATTACATATTCCATAATCATCATTCACTCTACATTCTACTTTAGACATTCCCATTATTATGCACCATGTCTTTCTTCAATGCCCTTTGCCTTTGAATCTAACTGGTCCATTGCATGAATTGTCCAAAAAAATTCAAATTTTTTTCCCATGGTTGATCTATGGAGAATCACAAACAATAGAAGATAATATTGATTTTTTTAAGGAGATCTATAATTGAAATGAGATTCAACATAAGGAAATTGTATGCTACCTTTTTCCTTACACTTTGGAGGAAATGGCATTCAATTGGTACCTCAATATGCCACTAGCATCAATAAGGGATTGGAACTCTTTTGAGAGAAAGTTTATAGAAAAATTCAAGATCTATATTGATCTAGCTATCCTACATCATCAGTTCATTTTAATTAAGAGGGATCTCCACAAGACTATCTCACAGTTCAATCATCACTTCTATAGGATGTATCAAAGAATGGAGTTTCCATATGCTATACCACAAGAGGTTGTCATCCAAATCTATCTTGGAACAATGAATTCATTAACTTCTATTTTTATAAGAAGGCTTCCACCCGAAGACATTGATACCATTGAAGAAGCATTCAAAGAGGCTATTGCATTCATGAAGCAAGTTACTACTACTCCAATGCCAAAAAATTACATATTCAGGGTATGAGTCTGAAAAGGCTACTTTATTTGAGTAGAAGGTAGTTGCATCCACTAAAGAAAAAAATAATATGGCTAGAGAGTTTAAAGCCATAAAGGAGACGATGTCTCCTTTCTCCAATGAACTCATAAAAATAAAGTTGAATTCCTCAAGAAATGAAGGCAATAATTTAAGACAACTTGCTTCCCAAAATAATCATTCTCAAAATCAAAGTGGAAATTTTGGCCTTTATAGTAACATCAACAATGAGAATAATGGTATTATAGGTATGAGTCTAGGTGAAAATGGATATAGGTACAATGATGTTTTAGATCAGCCTCACCAAATCATGGAGGAACAACCTTTGCAATTTAGTACAATGATGTTTGAATCATATCATAAATTTGCAAGAGGAAAAAATCATAAAGATGATCAAGAGGAGTTTGTGTTTCCATTCAATGAAAAATTTCTTCCAACTGTTGATGCTTCAATAAGTGTGGATATGCCAATAAATTTTGAGGAGGAATAAATTTTTGAAGTTTCAAAACTCTATGAAGTAGTAAAAAGTGATGCAAATGTAGTCAATCTTGAGGTTGGTGATATTTTTGAATTAGAAGTTCATCAAGACAAAGATACCAATTCTTCCTACAGTGATATTGATTCCCCATTGGATAATGATAAGATACCTCCCTCAAAACAAGATTTTTCATTAGAAGAGATCGATAGAGTGCTCAATTGGTCTCAAGCTTGATTGAGGAAATATCAATTTGTGGGTATTGTACACATATATCAAACCATACAATACCTGAGCCATTTAGAATCCATCCATTTGGGTTCTATTTAGAAGAAAGTTGTCCTAATTTCTTGTTAGCTTGGGAGATTACAATGGAGGGAAAGTATGATTTTTAACAGACTTCTTTAGGATATGAGGCAAAAGAAATCTTGATTGATGATAGAAAAGAATCTTGAAATTTGAAAGGAAGGTTGATGATTGTTTTTTCTATAAACTAAAGGAACCTAAAGTGTTTTCGTGTGCACAAGGAGTTGTGTACCATGAGATAAGACCACCAGAAGTAGAGATTACAATGTGTGAGTATACCCCTATGGTGGGAGATTCACTAGATTAGGTGATATATTTTCATTATCCCTCTTAGTTTGATGGCTTTCAATTTGAATATGATGCTAAAGGTAAGATAACTTGTTACTCAATTAATCATGATCATGAAGAGTTACCAAAACTTCTGATTTTGTGTGATTTGTGCTTAAAATTTGAACCAAGATTATCCTAATTTTATTTTTTAGAGTACAAAGAAAAATCAACTTTTTTTTGGACTATATGTGATGGTTCATTAGATTGCACATCATGAGAAATCTACTAACAACCACCCTATATTCTTATTATTCAAATTTTTTTGTAGGTAAGTTTTTGTTTTTATTTTTCTTAGTCTTTTTTAGTCTCTCCAGTTAGGTGTTACTTTTCTTTGAGTTGAGTCTTTTTGTTTGGGTTTCATTTTCTTTCAAATTTGTGTCAGTTCGGGGGTTAGGTGCACTCAAGATATTATCTTGACATATCTCATTAAACCACTTTTTGGTTTTGACTTTTGGGAAGAGGTATTTCTTTGTCAAAACATTTTAATGATTTTATTTCCTATACCAACTAAGGAATGGATGTTACTTGTGGTAGTAGGGGACTTTCAATTTTGAATTCAAAATCACAAATCAACAAGTTTTCAACACTTTTCAAATTTAAAAATTGACTATCTTAAGTGTTTTCAAACCAAGTCCAAACCCTACCAGTTCAAATAGAAGGTTCTTCTCAAAGGAATTTCTAAGATCATTATTTTTCATGAGAGTTTCTAAACATTTTTAAAAGAGGAATGCAAGGGATATTCACTAAATATTGAATCTAAGAAATGGCACTGATGTCTTGGCCACACAGTCTAAGCATGCTCATGGTACAGAATAAAAAAAGGTGTTAAGGATGAAAGGTGATAAAAAATTTGAGAAACGTAATCTGACTATAGGGATATGTATTCTAAATAGGCTATCCAATATCAAAATAATTACTTCATCAAACAATCAAATCGAAACATTGTGAGCTACGTGAAGAAAGTATTCAAAAGATTACCTAGGACTTTAGATAAAAAGTGATAACCCATTAAGATCTTGTAGAACTGATTCTCTTATTTGTTTAGACAAGGGATTAATAAACATCTTTCTTGAGAATTCCTGATAAATGGACCGAAAGAGTGGAATATTATTTCCAAGTTTTCAAAAACTTTTGATAGATTGTATCTAGAGATGTCAGATTAAATGGATACACTAAACACACATTGAACTCAGAGATTCGATATTCTAAGGTTTTGACTATAAAGTGATTTGAAATATGCTTGGAGTATTTAGGATTTAGTTGGTGCTTGACACATATCAAAGGAATGTTTGCTAATGAAGAAATTCCTTTGTCATTTTTTTCCTTTTATGTTTTGGGGCTATTATTATGGTTTCACAATGCATGCCCCATTTTTCCTAGAAATAGGGACCCTCTAATTTATTTTTTGCTTCTTGGATTCCTAGTCTAGCCTCTAAATCTTTTTTAGGGTTTCATCTAGTGTTTTTGCCTAATCTAGGTCTTTGTTTGAATACCCAATTTCTAAAAACTATGTTTGAAGGAGATAAGTCATTCTTTTTTCATATAAAGATGTGCAATAGTGCACCTAGTGCTCCTCACTAGGTGTGCTAGTGAGCTAATTTACCTAATCACATAAGGGAAAGCACTTCCCTCTTGGAGATTCTTAGCTGCACACCTCCAAGAGGTGTGCTAAGCCCTAGACCATTAAATACTAGGACCCTCACTTCTTCCCTCATCACTTTTCTCCTCATCGTCGCACCTCCTGGGTATGCTTCTTTGCTCCACCTGCACAAAAAATATTAAACAACACCTAAGTGAAAGGTGTGTAGCTATGCACCTTTTTTTGCATTAAATATTTAAAAACCTAAAAAACTTTTAAAACTACACCTAGTTAATGGTGCAAAATTGTGCACCTATCTAGGGTGCATAGCTATGCACCTTCACTAATGATACATTGCTATAGAAACAAAGTACACACTTATCACACCTTTGAGGTGTGACATGTGCACTCTTTTTTGCCTATCAAGGTTAGAAATATGGTTTTTCAGTGTTTTTAGTAGTTTCAATGTTTTACATTCTGGGTTAATTTTTTTGGTCATAACTAGTGTTTGTTTAGGGTTTTATTTTTTAGCCTTCTAGACTAATGTTTTCTTATTTGTGTAGGTAAAAAGGCATCATCAACTTTTCAAGGTCATAACTTTTGACCTAGAGCTTAGAATTCAGAACCATTTACACCGTTGGAAAGAAGAACTAAAAATATAATTTTAGTCCCTAATATAGTGAGCCTTCAGCTATCCAATATTAGGGATCAATGAAGGTTTCAAATTGAAACTTTGAGTAGAAGACATCTAAAAAAGCTAGTTAAAAGGACCTAGTAGAAACTTGTAAAAAAGTATGAAAAAGTGTCAAACATTTGATTGTTTTGGATAAATTTAGAGCACTTGGTCTATGATCGAGAAGGATTGGGAAGTTGAAGAGAAGAAAGAATTGAGAAATTTACACCAAAGATCAAAGATGTAGAGGTTGGATACATAAACAAGAATAGATTCTTCATTTTATGCATCTATTTATGACAAGATTTAACATAAGTGCCTTGGGATTTTAGAAGTAGAAGGAGTTCAAGACTATGAAAAAAAATTTCTATAAAGAAGGTATATATCATCAAAAGGATCAAAGTAAGTACACAAAAGTGATATAAAATAACATTTAAGAAAAACCTAGAAACTATTTTCAAAATTGAGAACTTTTATTTTTTTGGCAAATTGAGCTTGCAAGCTTTCAAGGTATGCAGGTGTGCCAGGTGTGTTTCTTTTGAGGTGCACCCAAAGTTTTTGAAGAAGTTAGAGGTGCACTAACAATTAACTAATAGTTTCAATTTAGAGCTTTCCGTGCATCAAAAATGCATTCTAACAATAATTTAACTCCTACAAACATCTAGTGAAGATGGAGCTTCTATTTTTGGCACTCTGAGATAGTCCTACATCATCTAATGGATTTCTCTTTCTTATTTTCTCATGGTTTCTTTGTTTTAAGACATGTAAAGCCTCATGCATACATTTCATGATATAAATATGGATGGAGTCCTATTAAGAAGTAGTCTAACTCTTAAACATAAATTGATGCATCAAGAGATTTCTAACTCTCAACATAATTGAGGAAAATATTTCTTATAAATTGAGGAACGTAATATGTATTCTAGACTGCCATTATTTTGATGTAATAATATATTTTGTTGGTGCTCACATTTGGAGTGTGTTGATTGTTGCCTAAGTGTGTTATATTTTGTGAATGTATGTTCATGAAGTGTAATTGAGCCAATAATTTTACTACATTGTTTTAGTTGTGTGATCATTTAATTCTAGTATTTTCTACTAGTCTATAAATTCCACTGACATACTTAGTTCAAGAAGAGATTACCATCTTGTTCCTACATATCTTTTCATCTTGCATGAGTACACTTCCTGTGGCATTTTGATTTAATGAAAAGTGAAACATCTTACGGTTATTGAATTCTTATCAATGATTACATTAGTGAAATTAAGGAAGTGTTGCTCCTATTTTCATCAGTTACCCACCAATATTTTCAAAGGCTTAACTCACAGATGTGTTGTTTTTGTGTGGCTTATGTTTATTAAGATTTTACTTTCATGTTATTTTATTAAACTTCTTATTACCCTATCTTCGTTATTTGGTTTGCTAACCCTTGGTTAAATTAGGAATTCATATAGTTGCATTGTTAGATTGCATTCATTTAAACATAAAAAATATCTAAAACATATAACAACAAGCTGATTCTACATCTTATATGAAATTGGTTCAAACCAACAAAGGCCTTCTCATGAAAAAACAAATTTATCTTCAACTGAGTGGATTCCAGTAGGTCACAAGGTTGCCCAAAACTTTGGAGTTGATCCTAGGTCAGCTTTTCAAGAGAGGAGTTTGAAAGGATTCCTGCCATTAAGCATCGTGCAAAATGACAGCTCAACAGTTAGGCAAACACTACTATAATTAATGTTATTTAACTAGTTATTAGTTGAATTCTTATTAAGCTAATTAAAATATATATTTTAAATATCTTTAAATACATATTCTTTTAATAAAGTCTAGATAAGTATTTTGAAAGGTTTTTTAATTTTAAAACCAGTGTACTAACCATTCATTGGATAATACATATGAGGTCTTATACATGTTTTTTTTCACATCCTATAAAACAAGATAATGGAGAATTTCCCACTTCTTATTCACCTCATTTTGTGCTTCATATTAGTTATTTATGGGGTGTTTCACCTCATTCACATTTCATTCTTGTGAACGGACCAACCTTTGCATATACAAAATGTAAGATTTACTATTCTTTGTTATTTCCCTAACAAATTATTTATTTTAATTTTCTATATATATTAATGTAGAATTTTACATCTTATGATTTTAGACATCTTCTAGAGTTTGTTTTCACCTCATTTTGAATATGTAATAGGTTTTAGTTTATATTTTGGTAATGTAAAAATTTTCTTAATTCTTTTAGTTGCATATTCTTTTAGGTCAAATTATAATTTATTCTAAATTAATTTATGTTGATTGACCATGATTAAGGCATGGTTGGAGATGGCAGAATGAAGATGGGACCGAGTGTAGTAGAGCAGTCATGCCTCTACAGAACAACTCTAGGTGGGAACAAAGTTTATAGAAAATCCATGGACCACACGACCTTCTAACCTCCTAAGGGAACAATTTTTTCCATCAATAGAAGCCCTTTATATTTTATCTTTCAAGAGATATTATTAAGTGCATGATCTCATATTTCAAGACAAACGAGTTAAAGCCTTCATCGAGAAATTCCCAAGACAAGGGCATAAGGTTTTAGATAAGACTCTTCAAAATATAGTTAATGATATGCTATATTCTTTGGTAGTCTCCATGATTAATGAAATTGCAATAGAAGGAGGAGTTATCATGATTTATGAGACATGCCCATCAAAGAATGGAGTTTACTTGTTCTCATTTCTTAATGGGGTAATAGTATCAGGAAATTCCTACAATCTTTGGAGAATATCAAGTTTAATAAGACTAAGCACAGTATTGATAAAGGAAAAGATATAGTTTCACACCCCAAATCTACTCCTCCTATACAAAGAGTTCCCTCAAACTTTCCCTCAAGGAATGATTCCCTTAATTTTGAGATGGAGGATTCTTTTCATCAAGTCAATCAAGAAGAAGGAATGCTCCCATTCAAGCCCCAATCAAATTTAGTTGCCCCTTGTTGTGTGTTGCAAATTGTAATGCCCCGCCAAGGGATCCAAAGAATTAACCTAGAATTTCACTAAGTTTAGAAGCAATTTTTTTAAAAATTTTTTTGAAAGTAAATACCACATATAACATATGCACAATAACAGAAGCAATAGTAATGTCCATCTAAAAGTAAACATAACATACATAACATATTACATTCTTTAAGATCCCTTAACGTTGAATTACATACATGAATTCATCTAGTACAACTTCCACATGAAATAATAATGATAAGTCCAATGTTTATACATTACATTTCAAATACTCAATCATCCACTGTACATGTCATAGGGTATGACAAGCTCAAAAGAATATACATACATAGAATAAGGTACATCATCCTATTCTAATCCATGATACATCAAAGTAGAGATAATCACATGATACAACATCATAGAAAACATATACATCCATCATAAAGATCAAACATAATAAACTAAGTGCACAGTTCCTCCCAACCGTTAATAGAATCATTAGACCATCGTGGATCCTAGCCATCCCTCCGTGCGTAACATTCCAAATCACCGAAGAGATCATCAGTACTAACATAGTAGGAATGTCACTCCTAATATATACAACATCATATGTAGAAAGTAATCTAACATGCAAATAAAAGCATAAGATAACATCATCTAACATATGCTAATCATTAATGAAAAAGGATACATATCCACCATCATGAAGGACACATTAACCATGATGTCTAAATGAATCTCAAAATGATAAGAGTGGAAAATACGCTACCACCCGACTGCGTGGTACCAAAGTGGTCCACTCCCACCATGCTAAGGAGATAACCTCAATTCCCAAACAGGCTATCAAAATCACATAGCACAAATCTTCATAAGTCCAGGAATCCTAAAAGTATACTGATACAAAGGTTCCAATCACAAAACTAACATCTGATCCCAGAGGCACACAATGACATGTAGGAACCTACCATGCAAGTAGGAAAGTTTCATTGCAATTATCACGTATAAGTTACCTTGGCAGTTAGCTAAACTCCACGAGTCCATACTAATTTCATGCGGCCACTAGTATCCTCTCATACTGACAAGGCATACTACGGAATGCAAGGTCACAACCATGCATCTCACTACTCCCATCTTAGCCTGTACAAGCGCTCAAGGCATGGGCGAGAACAAAACACTTATCTTTTTAGGTTCATTCAGTTAGTATTAGGTGTGAATGTTATCACTTATTAATCCAACTTACAATGAGTTACCCTGGCAGCCTCTTAGGGCCTCGGGCCCCATTGCAAGCCACTTCCCGTCACTACATGCAGATATCCTACCCTAATGCTCATGGACTCATAAATCTGAAAATCACAAAAGATAATCCATAAAATCATCAAATATGCATAAAAGCATCAAATCTCCATGAGCTAACATCCATAGGAAATCATGAACACAACAGCTCTCTATTGGCAACTGAAGTATCACTGATAATCAAATATCCAATGGTTCTCAATAACCAAAATATATATCTCAATCATATTGATCGAAGACTCCAAAAATGGTTGAGTCAAACATGTCAGAAAATGACATCATCAAGAATAAATCCACATCTCAGTCCCATCATGGCAACTATAAAGTAATCAAGGATAACTGATCGATGACCAAAATAATGGTTAGGTCAAGAGTCTCATACACAAGATTCTCAACTATAACAATCAGTAATCACATCCAATACATAGAGCATTCCATCACAAACCATGGTTGGGTTTATAATGATCGAGATTAAAACATCATCATGACATCACAATCACATAACCCCCAAGCCTCTGGTAGACGTCCTATACTGGTCAACACTAGTCAACCCAAAACCCAGAACAATAGCATAAAGAGTACACAATGTAAACACATGTTTTGGTTTTGCTAAGTTTTCAAATTTGAATTTAAAAGTCCCAGTTTACGTTTTTTCAAATTATATTAAGTGGAGAAATTTCACGTTTTTCTTAACCCATGTATTTGTTTGATAGATAAAAGTTTCTCGCCAAAACTATTAGACTCAATTTTCTAATTGATATAATAATATTTTGTTTATATAACATTGTTTGAAAATTGACACTCTCAATGAATCAAAACTTTGATTATATATTCTAATAACTGATCTTAATTAAACTGAGTTTAATTAAATTAATTATTAATATCTCTTCATAATTGACAAGCTCAATATCAATATTTTAAATCATTAAAAGAGTGATCCATTAATTTAGAACTTTATAATATTCATTTATAATTAATTATATATACATATATACTTATATACATACATATACATACATACATATATATATATATATATATATATTTATACATATATATATATATACATAAATAAATATATATATAATAACATTTAATAATTAATGATATTGCAACAAAATCGAGATTCATATCCAAATCTCATATGAAATATCATTGCAAATAAAATTTTATATAATTTAAAACCAAACTCAAATCGCAGTGCGATTTTAAAATCGCACGGCCAAATACATCTGCACCACAGGTACACTGCGGATCGCAAGTACCCTACAATCTCGCAAGCCTGTGGTGGGTGGGGTATATAATATCCGCCCAACATCATATATATATATATATTTTTTTAACGTGATTTTCAATAATGTTTTTTATAAAAATGTTCCCATGCGATATGAAATACTATTAACATGAAACTCTATCGCGATTTGACATTCGATTATTATATAAATAAATATATATATGTATATATATACAGATGTATGTATATATATATGGGTATATATATGTATATATATATATATATGTGTGTGTGTATATATATATATACATGCAAAGTTTATCACGATCATACCACATACATATATACATGTATATAATGATATATACGTATATGTGTATGCAGATTCAAGAATATACACAGTTTACTTAGAAATTCTAATTTTTAAAATTTTCCTTTAAATATTTGATCGTCAAATTTATTCAATAAATAATCTAATGGGTTTGGCTATGAATTTAAACCCTAGCCCCGTTTTCTTTCAGATCTATGCATTTAAAGATGTCCACATAAATTCAATTGCCCATATTGAGAATGCATACAATAAAAATATGAAATTCCTCAGAAGACATATGGAAGACACGAAGAAGACAGGGAATGCAAGATGCGAAAATAGCATAAGTAAAATCACAAGAATCTACCTGGATTCTGATGCTAATTCACTCTTCCTCAGAAAACCCGCAAAACAAGCTCAGTTCTTCAGAATTTTTGAATCCTCCAATGCTCCAATTGCACTCCAAACGCTATGTCTAAGCTTCTAAGGATGCTTGAATACAAAGAGCTCTCAGGAAACCTCTAGAATGTTTCTAGAAACAACTGGAAGGTGTCACCAACTAAGCATGGGTCTTTTCCAACCTTCAAGATGAGTCATAGGGTTTGTAGACCCCATGTGCTTAATTGATGCACTAACCCCTGTGTTGTTGACACATGAGAAATAGAAAAGTGCGTTAATTCCCATGCAAGCTTATAACTCCAATTTACTTTTTATATAATTTCTATTTAAATATTTATAACTTTCATTTTAATTTATATCAAAGATCATGATATTTTATTAATTTTCTCAAATAATTAATTTATTAATTAAATCCATTTATTAAGACTTAATTAATAAAAAATTCACCATAGACCTCCAAGATAAAATATGAAAACCCATCATAGAGAAAATCATACAAAATCAGTCTAAAGGGTTAAAAATCATGAAATATGTCATCTGACACATTCGGTGGGTACTCAACTCTGATACTTGTCCTAACTCACTTGGAAAAATGGTTTAAGGGTTTGGGATTTGGACTTGAGAATTTATCTCCCTTCTCTTATCATTGAGATAGTATAATAGGGTACGCTCATCCTGGCAATTCAGGGAAGTCGATACCCGGTACCTGCAACCTATAGAAAAAACCATGCATGTACATACAATATATAATGCTAAGCTAAACAGACAATGGTAGGAAGTGGTGCATCATGTAGATCCTGACTAAGCAAGTGACTATGACTCCCTTCCTTAACCACATCAGAAATGCCATACAATATGAAAACACGCACACCATACACATGCAAGTATGGGGTAAGTATCCATAATAAAACACATGAGATAATATACCATCTAACTAATCATCATTAATAACTGAAAACAATGTAATGATCATCATACACACATGAAATGTAAAGTCTAAATGATCTCATCATATATCAACTGAATCCATATCATAATATATGATAGTGTCAAAACAATACCACTAATCCATTAACATAAAACTAGTCTATCATAGTCTGATAATAATAGCATCAATGTCCAAAAAATATGTGAATGACGGTAGGCACTACACAAATTTAAAATTAGGACTACATTATGTCACTTGAAGAAGAGGAAAATAATTTTAATCAGTCTCAATCATCTATTGACTCCTTTTATTACTCATAATCACTTTCAATAGTGCAAACTCCATCCTCAAAGTATGTAGAGTAGAAAACTCCAAAGGAAAGGTTTCAAAAACCTAATAGTGCCAAGGTATGAGAGGAAATAGCAGCAAGGATATAATCCACATTAAATGCTAAATTCACTATCTACAGGAGATCGACAAGGAGAAAGAGATCGACATGGACAAAAAAGGGTTCTCCATGTCTTTAATGAAGATAATCTCTTAGACTGTTAGAGGCTTAAATTCCTCTAAGAAAAGGACTAGAATAAAGCAATGTCTTGATTCTATTAAGGAAAATATTTTTATAATTCAAGAGATCAAATTGTCTAGTGAAATGTATGCTAAAACTATTTATAAATGGTCAACTTGGAAGTCATTTCACATGCAAGGTTTGGGAGCTTTGGGTGGTCTCTTTACCCTATGGAACCCCATGACTATAAGTGGCCAACTAATTGGACAAGATCATAACTTGCAACTAGTAACCATGAAAAAATTTGATTTCTGTTTCTTGCTTTTAAATGTTTATGTTGTTTCTTCCATCTCTGATAAGAAAAACTTGTGGACAAAGTTGTTACAAATTATTCAACAAGATCAAGATGAAGTATTTATAGTGGAGAGGGATTTTAATGTTATTCTATCTCATGCTGATAAAAGAGAGATATCTCTCCCCATCCAAGAACTATTCAATATATTTTGAACTTTACAACAATCAATCATCTATTAGATGCCATTCCACAAAATGGCTCATTCACATGGACAAATAGAAGAGTTGGCTTTTTGCAAATTGTTGAGAGGCTTGATAGATTCTTCATCCCTCAGAGATGGAAGCTCATTCAACTCTCATTTTATTCTAAAATCCTAATAGCTTTTGAATCTAAGAACTTTCCATTGCTCCTAAATATTGATTGTAGAATCTCTTCTCAGTGTCATGCATTTGGATCCTTCAAGGCCTTGTTAAAGCAATGGTATAGATCAACTCCCTTTTCTAGAGGAACCAAAATGTTCCAATTTTCAAAGAAGCTTTAATTCATTAAGCTGTAGATAAAGGATTGGAATGACAATCTTTTCAAAAAAAAATTTGAGAGGAAAAAAGTTGTTAGTAAGTTGCTAGCTAAGATAAACCACCACATCATTCAGCATGGGTATAATTCCTTGCTAGGGAACCCAAAATAAATCACCCTAAAGTTTCACTAAATTTTCCAAATATTTTTTTTAAAAAGATTTAAACAACAAGCGACAACATAGCAAAAGCTACAACTCACATATATACAACCATCCATAAAAAAAATTACATCTCTTAAGGGTTTCATGATGTTGAATCACATACAAGTTTTATTAATACTAAATATGATACATAAGAAATCCATTTAAATAGTATAAAATTGCATAAGATGCCACTTGGCATAACCAAAATACATAATCATCCACTATACAAGTCATAGGATATGAAAAGCTCAAAGAATATACATCATGAATAAAATACATCATCTGATAAGATCTCTAATAATCAAATAGAGTATAAAAAAATATAACCATCCATCAGAAATACAAGATCAGAATGAAAGGAAAAACTACACAAGTACATCTAGTGATGGCATCCAAATGCCAAATCTCAATGGTATAAGAAATAGTACCACTTGACCTTGTGGAACCTTGATGACCCACTCCCACCATGCTGAAGAGATAGTCTCAAGTCCCAAAAGGATATTAATCCCAAAACTCATAACCAATATCTAGGTCAAGGAAAACATGATAGAAATCTATCTCAAAGGTACCAAGATAGAAATGACATCTAAGCCCAAAGCCAACAAAGACACATGGGAAATCTACTGTGTAAGTGTGAAAGTGTCATCACATGAGTCGACTCTAAGGTTACCCTAGCAACCTCTCTGGACTTTGCCCCCCTAGTGAATCTATGCTGCATCACTATTATTTCATATAGACAAGGAATAATGAGGCAAGGTTGCAACCAAGCATCCTCTCTACTCCCATCCTAGCCTGTACTAGCACTCAAGGCATGGGTGAGGAAAAATATTAACTCTTATTAATTTATTTTAAACCCATTTAATGACATGTTATCACTTATTAAAACAACCTACAATTACCCAAGTAGCATCTTTAGGGCTTTGGCCTCAACTGCAATCCACTTCCCAACAAACATAAAGATGACCTACCCTAAGCTCAAAATAGAAGGAGGTCTCAAAAGATCATAATAAAAAAAATAAGTTCTTATACAAGAAACTAGAAAGAACCAAAAGATAATTTATCGAAATTCATAGATTCCACCCATAAAATCACCATATAAATAGCGATCCATATCTCAAAGATCATATCACAAAACCATGGCATCACATGACACCATAAAATAATAACTCCCAAGCCTCTAGTAAATATCCTGACTAGTCAACATACTAAGTCAAACCCAAACCCCAACCTCGTAAACCAAACATCACATCAAATATATAACAAATGTAGTTTCCTAGTTTATCCGATTTTGAAAATACAAATGTTCAATTTTCACAATTGGTTTCCAAGTTTTCATTCTTAGTTTAAAAATATACCCTTAAAAGTTCTTTACTAATAATTTATAGCTTCCCCCTCTATAGATAAATGATCATTTAATTAAATCAATATTAGATTTAAAATTAAAAAAATTCAATTATAACTTGTTGAATTAAAACCAAAATCAATTTCCAAATCTTGTAATTAATTAAACTAAGTATGCTTTTAATAAATATTATTAAAATTAAATTACTATTATTAATTATTAAAATAATAACTATTTATTATTAATAAAATAATATTAATTTATTAATAATAATTATTATTATTTAATAGCCAATAGTGGCATGTTGTGATGGTTAAGTTGTTGAGTTGTTATCCTTGCCATCACGGTTCAAATCTAATGGTGATGAGGTCCCCGTTTTGTGGTCTCACTGGTTCATAGCTCTAGCTCAATGTGTTTACCCCTCTTTATTTGAAAAAAAATTACTATTTAATAATATAATACTAATTATTTAATATTATTAATATCATTTAATATTAATTAAACTAATTAATAATAAAACATGCTAGATTAAAAAATTAATTAATAATAAAATAATAAGAATAATAACCTTAATCATTAAAATGTTTATGACCTGATGACCTTGCTACAATAGCAGCTCTAACTACTTAGGTAGCCTTGGCTGCCTTTGCAGTCAGTTGCAGTTGCAACATGGGAGGGGGGATGAGGGAGGTCATGACCCTTGATTCCTTTTTTTCAATTTTGTTAAAATAAAAAAAATTGTAATAACAATGCCCCCATACAAAACAATTTTTTGATTTACTAATTTTGATATATGATAAAAATTGTCACAGTAATTATTTTCTATGGTAATTTTTATTAATATATTTACTATTTTTTAACAACTTTTTCAACATAGATCTAATTAAAAAATAAATACAAAAATTTCAAATTTGTAAATCTAGTTTCTGATATTATTTTCCAAATCCCATCTCAAATCCATAGTTTATCCAAAACAATATAATTATGAGTTACAAGATTCTCAAACAAGGGTTTCAAATTTTAAAATTGTTCATAGACATTTTCAAGAATGATAAATTTCAACACAAGGGTTTCAAGCTAAATTAAGTTCTGAAAACAAATCTATTCAAACATGGAGAAGACAGAGAGATTCCAAAGAGGAAATTACTGCACAAAATCACAAGATCCTACCATGGTCTGATGTTAATTGTTTGGATGCTCAGAGTTCACAAAAAATGTGTGTTCTTTCGAAAAACCTCTTTCTCAAAAATTGGCTCCTCCAAACCAGTGTGTGGAGAAATGAGTTCTAATCTCTTAATAAAGTGATTTCTCCTTCTTAGGGTTTCAGTTTTACAATCATGTGAAACTATTTTCTTTATTAATTTATTTTATTTTAATTTCATGTGCAATTTTTTTTGCATTTTAATTAAAATAAACTTTACTAAATTTATTCTTTGTCTCTTTTATTAAATCACAAGATGTCTTTAATTAAATATTTACAAATTTAACTAATAATAATATTTAGAGTTTATTATAAAAATGAAAATCCTAAATAGGTTATTATTAAATTAAATAAATATAATTTATGCCAAAATTAGAGCTTTAATTAAATCTTTTAAATGTAATTCTTTTATTTAATTAATTTCTTAGTTAATTAAATATAATTAAGCATTAATTTTTCTTTATAATTTTTTACTAAATTAAATCATTTCATTTGATTTAATTATAGCTAAAAATCATAATAGACCCACAAAACTAAATATGATAAAATCTATTATAAAGTACATAATACTAAATCAAACTCAATGGTCAAAATCATGAATTGATGTCACTTGATGAATTCGGCAAGGTAACTCATATACTTATCCTATTTTCCAAGACAATTGGCTTAAGGTTAGGATGTGGACTCGAGAATTATCTCCCCTCTTTAACCATTGAGATACTATGATAGGGCACACTCATCCTGGCAATTCAAGGAAGTTGATGCCTAATACCTACAATCTACATAAAATCCAAGCATGTACATATACATATACATATAATCTAAACTAATCAAGCAATGGTAAGGAGTGGTGCATCGAGTAGATCCTGACTAGCAGATGACTACAAATCCCTCCCTCAACCACATTAGAAATGTCAAACATAAGATAAAACATACATATACAGCATACACATGCAAGTATGGGGTAAGTATCCATAGAACCTACATGCAAATCATCCATCTAACTATCATCATGAAATAATTGAAATCATTGTATCTAAGCATCACAATTGAAAGAATAAGCATGTACACAGGAAATGATCGAGTAGCAAGTAGCTCATCACATAAATCAACTGACTATGATATAACATCCAAAATAAATCCAATAATCAAATACCGTTAATCATCAAACATAACCATAAAGATGGCCTAAAAGAATTCAACAATATAGTATGAAAAGTAAACTAAGTGTAGGCACTACAATGGGTTGCATGCAGCCTCATATAACAAGAAAACATCTCTACAAGATGAGTGGAATGAGCTTTGAATTCGGGAAGAAGTGTATTGGAGATAGAAATCAAGAGAGTTGTGGCTCAAGGAAGGTGAAAAAAGCGCTAAATTCTTTTGTGCATCATCAAAACAAAAGAAGGTTCCTTTTGTTATATTCTCTATAAGATGATCTAATGCTGGTTTCTTAATTGAAGATGCGCAAGGTATTAAAAAAAAGGGGGTTAAATTTTTTAAAAACTTGCTTGCTCCAATTTTAGTCTCACCCTCTGATGCTTTAATTGATCATCTACTTGTCCATATTCCAAGATTAGTTTTAGATAATGATAATAAATTAATACTTGCCTCATTTACTCTTGAGGAATTTTGAAAAGTGGTCTTCTCCTTTCCCTTGGACAAAGCACCAGGGCTAGATGGATTTACAACTCTATTTTTCCAAAAATGTTGGGATGCCCTTTGTGTTGATCTATTAGCTGATATGGAAGAATCTAGAAGGAATGGTTCAATGCTAAAATATTTTAATACAATATACATTTCTCTTATCCCAAAAGTTGTTTCTTGGAACACATTCATAGACTTTAGGTCTATCACTCTCTACAACTTGGTATATAAGATTATCACTAAGGCTATTTACCTAAAGCTTCATCATCTTATTCCCCTAATTATTTCATAGGAATAAGAAAGTTTCATCCTAGGTAAAGAAATGATGAAAGAGGCCTTAGTTTCCCATTAAATTCTTCATTATATCCATTCAAATCAACTCTCTAATGTTTTTATTAAACTAGACATGATGAAGGCCTATCATAGGATTTTGCTAGAATTTTTTGTTCAAAGTTCTCTCCAAATCTAGAGTGGGAGATAAATGGTGCAAATGGATCAAAGCTTGTATCTTAGGGGCTTGGTTTTCAAGGCTTATCAATGATCAGCCAAAAAGGTCCTTCTCTTCTTCTCGAGGGGTAAGGCAGGGTGACCCATTATCCCCAATCCTCTTCATTATTGTTGTAGATGCATTTAGCAAGAGCATTTCTAGAGACTATGAGAATGGTCTTTGGCAAGGGGCACATATTTCAGTTACAACCATGTCAGTTACCCATTACTATTTTTTATAGATGACACTCTCCTATTTGGCAAGTCTTCTATCATAGAAGCAACACAAATAAAATAAATCATTGGATTTGTATACTTCAATTTTAGGTCAAAATATCAATTTCAACAAATCTAAAATATTTTTCTTCAATACCAACATGACCATGTCAAATAAAATTGTTAAGATCTTAGGTATTGTGATTGACAAACTACCCTTTAATGACCTAGGGATTCCCTTCTTTGTAGGGGTCAACAAAGATACCTATTCAATTGTTGTGGTGGATAGAATAAAAAGGAGGACTTCAATTTGGAAGGTTAGATGGCTATCACTCTTTGGGAGAATTTTACTCATAAAATTAGTACTAACTGAAATACCCAACTACTATTTGTCGATCCTTAAAGCCCTATAGAAATCCTCCAACAAATAGAGAAACTCATTCAAGATTTACTTTGGAAAAGTAACATGTCTAAAAATAATAAAATTCTTCTCATCTCTCTAGAAAATATGGCTCAAGGGAAAACACATGGTGAATTGGATTACATAATCTTGCCCACATAAACAAATCTTTTGGGAGGAAAGCTTTTTTGGAAAATGTAATTTGAGCCTTGATATAATTGGTGCCAAATCTTGCAAGAGAAACACTAGGGTGATAGGAATCCCTCTTGAATCCTCTCCATTCTTGAGCCTCCTAAGGGATCAAAAATGTTAGGATAAACCACGGACAGAAATAAAAACTACATGCAAATATAACCAATAACAGAAAATAATAGAACACACAGAAATTAACACAAGGCACCAAGATTTAATGTGGTTCACCCAATCCCTGGGCTACGTCTACCAAACAACAAGTTCGATCTTATTACAATCTAGTGATTACAATCCGTAATCCCTTATAGCTCAATACTGCCGCAAGAACCAATTTTGCATCACAACATAATGAAAAATACCCAACCCTAAGCCCTTTTATACAAGTATTAAACTACTTTAGGGTTATAACATGTCAGCCATATGTCGGCTACCATGTCGGCCACGGCCCAAAAAAAAATTTTACCCCGCTATTTATGAAGTATGTATAGTACTTTCCTGATCAATCACCACAATCTAACAAAAAATATAGAACTTCATGGTTAATTCTAGAGATCTTGTTACCAAGTAGATATCTTGGGAAGTAAGCAATGGTTGCAATTAATTACAGCAAATTTTCACAATCTATGATATTATGTTTGAACTTTTGGGTGACATGGTTACAATGTAAAATTTTGGTTAGATTCATCAGATGGCCTCCCTTCACTCTTGTAGTTAGATCAATATGAAGATGTTAGGACCATTTCAACCAACTGTTGAGGATCTTATTTTCTAGACTATGTATTGGCTATGGAAATCTCCTCAATAAAAGTAATTTGGAAAGGTCCATCAACACTCCCACACAGTGATCATCAATTTATATTTCCCTTTAATATTCTTCAACGCATTCTATTTTCTTATTGATCCAAGTGGACAATTTGATTTGGGTACCTACTCAATCAAGAAAGGATATAGGGCCCTCTAGTAGTTTGATATAAAAAAATAGTAAGAGAAGAGCATTTTTTTGTTGGAACCCCACTATCTTCCCTAAAGCTAGATTCTTTTTCTTGGTTAACCTCAAAGAAGAAAAAATTAACAAAGTTTATGGTGAATGGATCAAAATAGAAAAAATAAAAAATAAAAAAATGAGGGAACCAAACAACTTGAAGGTAAAGCCCCCACATCAACCATATCTTGCAATAAAATAGACCCTCATTAGATCAATGACTTACAAGTAGATGGAGTAAGGAAACATAGGATTGGTGCTCTTGGAACAAAATACCTAAAACCCTTGAAAGGAGTAATAAAGGCAATATTTATACCCCTCCTCACAGGAAAAAGTCTTGAATATCAAACAATAATCAACAAGTATAGCTAACCCAACTTTAAAAAGGATTCCCCAATTCATCTAGGGAAAAAACCCCTACACTAAGATAATAAAAAAAAAAAAGTGAAAATCTAGGAAGCTTTAACAAGGGAAGACAAACATAGAAAAATATGCTCTGTCAAAAGTAAAGATCATGATAACACAATGATAATAAAAAATGACTACAATGAAAACTAGTGGGTTTAACGCCAAGAATTGGGTCTATTTTTATAATGGAATGGGCCACAATCTAAAAACCCTAACCTCTCCAAATGGTTGTTTGATCATTGTTCGGGGTAGGTAGTTATATCTTCCATCTCTAGTAAGTTATTCTAAAGTAAGTGTAAAGAGAAGTCAATTAGAGATCATTTTTTGTCAAATACCTCCTATTTGTATAAGGGTTATTTTGTTAAATTAATTAAATGGTATCCAAACTTTAGTGAAAATAATGTAAACAATATGAAGATACCTACATTATTAACCATTAAAGAAATTCCAACAGAATTTCTTGATGTCTATATTCTAAAACACATAGGTCTGGCCTCAGGATAATTAGCAGGCTTTGAAAAAAATTTAATAATTCATATGATTTCAAAATTATAATGAATATAGAATCAAATAAACAAGAATTCAAACCATTAAAAGTAATTACAATAAGATCAATCTATAATCTTAACTTTCTTAGATATTGTTAGAAATGGAAAAATAAATCTGTAAATAAACAATACCAAGAAAGAATCTAAGTGAGTAAATGCATGATAAGATATTACCATAAAATAGGAGAGAGAAAGCTTCAAGCTCCAACACCATGAGACAAGATATTTGGAAAGGGGAAAGCAAAGAAAACCCCTTGTGATATTATGAATAAGGCATGAAAAGCCTAAGAAGAGAGAGAGAGAGAGAGAGAGAGATAGAGAGCAATGCTCATACAATAATTGAGAAGAGGAAGAAACCTCATTGTTAAATGAGAGAATAGGGTCATCTCTTAAATAGAGATGAGAGAGAGGAGTTAGAATGTAACTCCCATGTCTATGAATGCCACCATTCATAAGTGTGTGAGGCCAAGTGTGAGATTCCTCTTAAGGAGGAATAATCTAAAATTAGAAATTACAATATATATTTGTCCTCACATATTCCACTAGATGACAAAATAAGATGTAGTGGAAAAAGGACAAAAATAAATATATTAGGATACCTTGGCTTATATCCTAATATATTACAACAATAAAGAAAGGAGTTCTAACCTTGGTTTATAAATACACCAAGGAAAGATTACAACTTCTAACAGATATGAAGGCTACATAAATAACATTATTACTTTAGATCTGTCAAAGACTCCAATGAAAAAAAACTTTGTATTCCAAAAAAGAATCTCAAATCTCAAAGAAATCCTTCCCCTTTATTAACAAATAGAACTTGAATAAGATTAGAGAACAATAGCAAGTTTCTATGGAAGCTCCATAGGAGATGACAATATAGAAACATTAAGTAATACAAGGGCAATCATAGAAAATAGAATCTAAAAACCACTAGAAGAAAAAGAGCAAGGAGATAGTACAAAGGAAGAGGAAAATACATGCAAGACAATATGTTGTAGCAATACTCATTCTATTCATGACTTGGAAAATAATCATCAGTCAAAACAAGAAGGAATTTTATCCAATATTCTATGTCAAAGATATGGAGAAGAATATAGTGGTTGAGGAGAAGGTTAATATTACGCAAGAGTGTAAGGGATGTACTTAGTAAAAAAATATACTTAATAAAAATATTTCATAGAGGATATGAAAGAAAATCTTAAGAAACATAGACATTTGGCATATAATTTATTATTAATCTAAAGTGACCTATGTGACCAAATAAACATCTAGGATGAAGCTCACATAGATCATTTACTTAATCAAGTCACAAATTAGGGTAATAAGGATGAACATCATAAGAAAACAAGAAAAGATAAAGGTACCCAACCATTCTTTGAAGTAGGTCATCAATTTAAATTCACAAATATAGATTACCAAATCATATAGAAAAAATAGAATATTTTAAACAAAAACATAGGAATTGACCAAGAAAAAAAAGAAACAAGAGGAGAATTGAAATCATCAACTAAGTTAGCAATATCAACCTAAGGATAGAGGCCAAAAGATATCTAAAATGTAATAAAAAAGAGATTAGGACCCCACTAGAAAACAAGATAGAAAACACATGGAAAGATAATATGGATGCTAAGGTATATAAGGACCATTCAAGAAGTTCTACACTTCAAATAGATAGACTAGAAAAAACTATTGAAGAGACTAGGAATCTCAACCATAAAACAAGCATATCAAAGTTAATCACAAAAAAATAACAAATTTTAGCAAACTCCAGAGAGTGGTAAAACTATTCTTGGAGAGGTAGATTTAGAATTACCCCTTCATCTAGAAGAAAAAACAAAGGGACATAATGTAGTAAATATTCTGGTTGAAGTAAGCACAACTATTACCATATGTGGCTTAATGAACTCAGAGAAACTAGATCAGCTACAAGTTGATGATATCCAAAATTGGGAAGCATTTGGGGTACATATTCCAGCAAGCTAGACACATGATCATAACAAGGAAGTTTTTAAGTTAATATCAAATAAGATAGAAGAAACAACCTCTAATAGTGAAAGAAATAAAGATTCACATTTGAGTGGATTTATAATGGATAAATAAGTGCATAAGGAGAAGATAAAGAAGACACATCAACAACAACAATTGTACTAAATGCAAATAAAAATTTGGACAACTTGGTATTATCAACTAACTGTGAAGGCATAGAGAAACCAAAATGTGATAAAACAAGCAAGAGAAGGAGTAGGAAAAGAGTTGAGTTAAGAAAAACCATGGGTATGGCTGAGAATTAAATTAAGAACAAGGACCTCCTAAAAGAAGTGAAGGAGAAGAACCTTTCCATAGAGTCATGAAACTCACCTCAATGAATGTTAGGGGATTAAACACCTCTAAGAAGAAGTTCTTTCTTAAGCACAATATAACTCCTTTTGAATAAGAAATTATTTTCCTAAAAGAAACAAAACTTAACAAAGAGGAAGGAGAAAGGCTTAAAAATGAATTGGGTTATTGGAAATGTGAACTACTTGAATCAATAGGAGTGTCACATGGTTTGGAAATTATTTAGGATCCAAGAAAGGCAAATTTTACACTTCTAACAGCAAGTAACAACTAGATGGGGGGTAGAATACAAAGATTTAAGAGTGATAATCAACTCGATATCATAAATGTTTATGGACCTACACCTACAATACATTAAAGAAATAGTAAGGAAATAGATAAGTAACTATATGGACAAAAAAGTTACATCAAAATTTCTTCTAGGAGGAGATTTTAATGTATTATTAAACCTAGAAGAAAAAATGAAGGAATGTTATGACATGTTTCAACTAATGGTTCATGAGGAACTATTTTTTAAACATTCTAACAACTAATGAAGTATACACCTAGAGTAATAGAAGGAAAGGTTTTTATTATATTGTCAAAAGATTTGATTGATTCATCATCAAAGGATATTTTAGTTCTATTAACTACACTATGAATTCATTAATCCTCCCTTATGTAGGCTTTGATAATTTTCCTATCCAAATAGAAATAAGTAAACAATAGAAACCTACAAGGAATCCTTTTGAATGTGAAAATTTATGGTTTCTAGACAATTTCCTACAAAAAATAAAATTATGGTGGTCAATAGAGAAATTTATAGGATCTAGAATATTTTGTTTTGTGGCTAAGTTAAAGGTCCTAAAAAAATTTATCAAATGGAATAATGAGCATTTCAAAAACATATTCAAAGATAAAGTAGAGAATGAAGTAGAAACTAAAAAACTTAATGAAGACATTATAAATAACATGATGGATAATGAAAATTTATGAAAGGAAAAGTATTAATTTCTAAACAAGAAACAATTTAGGCTAAAGAAGAAATATTTTGGAAGCAAAAATCAAGAGAAACATGGATAAATGAAGGAGACAAAACACAAAATTCTTTCATGCTAATACGATTATTAGATGTAACATAAATAGAATTTCTAGAATCAAAGACAATACATGTGAAGATACTGAAAACCCAAATCATATTGCAGCAACCTTGATTAATTATTACTTAGATATCCTAAATAACTATGAATATTTAGAACTCAATGCTAAAAATCAATGCTAAAATCACTCCCTAGAACTATAACTGACTAAGACAATAAATTATACCTCAATAAAAAAATCACTATGGAAGAAGTAAAGGAATCTCTTTTCTCTCTGAACCGTAACAAATTCTTTGGACTGAATGACTTTCAATCCATTTTCTTTCAAAAATATTAGGAAATTCTAGGAAAGAACCTATGGGAAGATATAGAAGCAACCAAGAAGTCAGGCTCAATATTGACAAAAAGAAATAATACCTTCCTAGCCTTGATCACAAAGAACTCAATTCAATTTTAGGTTGATACCTCTTTGTAATACTATTTATGATTTCTTATCAAAGGCTTTGGTGATTAGGATTAAAAAGGTTATCCACATATTAATTTCAAAAGAACAAACTAATTTTTTCCCTAATAGATCTATCTACAACAGAATCATTATCATCCAATAATATATTCATTCAACATAAATAACCAAGAACTCATGAATGTTGATGAAATTAGATATCCACAAAGCTTATGATAAAGTGGACTGGAGATTTCTCTACAAACCAATGAGAGCATTTGGATTCTCTCATCAATGGGTAAAACTAATCTTTAATTGTATCTCAACACCCAAGATATCCCTAATAATTAATGGTACACTAAAAGAATATTTTAATATATCAAGAGGAATAAGACAAGGACATCTAATATCTCACTTTCTCTTCATCATCTTGGTTGAATCATTTGGTAGGGCTATAAAAATGGCTCAAATAGAAGGAATAATTAAAAGAATCAAAGTACGTGATGATGTGGCTAGGATCACACACCAACACTTTACTAATGACACAATTCTATCAAGAGAAATCTCCATAGAGGAACCTTGCAGATTTAGGAGTATCATCAAAACATAAATGGAGGCTTCTAGTCAAGAAGTCAATGCAAAAAAATATAAAATTTCCTTCCTCAACACATCCCTAGATCTTGAAAGAAATATATGTAACATTACGGGCTATAGAAAATGAGCTTTTTCATCTAAGTATCTAGGAATTTAGATAGAAAAGGGAGCAAAAGAAAGTAATACATGGAAATTGGTTGAAGATAAAAGTGATAAAAAATAGAAAGGTAGACATATCTACTATGATCAAAGAGTATTAACAATGATTCCTAAAGTTCAAATGTCTTGTTTACCCCTCCCTAAAGGTGCTAAAAATATTAGACAAAAGAATTAAGAAATGTCTCTTGGCAATGAACAAATGAGAAGATGAAATTAACCATGATAAGATGAGACCAATTGTAGACCCAAAGAATTCAGTGTCTTAGGTATCACAAATCTAAGTTGGAAAAATGAAGCAATAGGAGTCAAACTTGTTGGAAATATTCAGAAGGCTAGGTTACTAAGAGGGGAGGAGTGAATTGGTAACCTTACAAAACTTTTAACATAGTTATCCAATTAGCATTTAATCTCTCACTTAGTCTGATCTAGTAGCATGCATATGAAATGAAAACATGAAAGCATTCATAAAATTTGACACATAGATTTGTTGACCCAAAAACCTTCCAAATAGAAAGTAAAATTAGGGTGGGGATGATACCCACAAACTTTAGTACTACAGCATAAAGTTGGCCTATTAAGGCTTACATTGATCACTTCTAATGATCTTCCCTATTAGGAGCAATAAGGACTATTAAGTCCACCTTGCTAAAGGATTTACAAACATACAATGAAGTACACACTTGGTAAAGATATTTGCAAAAGAATGTTAGGTCTAGCTTGTTAAAGAATTTGACTGATCCACCCATTAGGATAAAGTAGTAGTTGATCTTTGATATGCAACTTGGTTTTCTGAATGAGATTCCTTTATGAACTAATCACCTTGTTTTGATAGATATGACTTTGTTGATCCTTATATTGTTGTAGCCTTTGTAGTTTTCTCTTTTCTACTTTTTTTTATCACTTTTGATAACATCACACTTCTCACACACTTGGATATGGTACAATACATTACATATATACCAATCCAATTATACAATTGCAAAGTCAGCCACAATACAAGTTTACACAAATACTACAAAGTCATTCGAAATAAAGACAATTAGGTTCTAAAGACTGACTAGATGAGGTTTTGATACTCGGCATCCACTTTCAATGCTTGACATCATCATGCACTTGGTAGACATACAAGATCATCTCATACTAATCACTTCCAAGTAGTCTTGAACTTGATCTACAATAGTGACTTAGTAGATATTGTGCAACTTGGCATATAAACTAAAATTCCTGATTCATACTGAGTTACTCAGTCAATGCTTTCTTTATGAGCTCAGTATAAACTGAATCATTTGGTTAACACTGGACTCACATCACATGAACTATGAACTTGATAAGCATTGCACTACTCGGTTTACATTGGTAAAATTGACATACACTGAGATGCTCAGTTTATTTTGCTAATCTTCACACAAACTAAAATTTCTTGGCATGCACTAGAATTTATCTAAAGGACTCAGTAGCGATTATAGAACTCAGTGGTAGCTAAAATGCTTAGCAAACATTGTTAACTATAAAATGAGCTCGATAGATGTTTATAGTTTGAATAATTGTATGTTACTAATAACAAACTTGACTGATATGTTAAGAATCTCCCCCTCTAACACTAGTGACAAAAACACTTATTAGCAAAAATTGAGTACAAAAAGGTTTCTTGAATACCATTACACATCATCACACTTAGAGTATATTATTTTTGAAATTTTTCAAAATTGGTTTTGTAAGATATCTACATGTACATGGTAAGGGTCCTATATTGTATATTATGCATTTGTATATGTTGTACACTCTTCTTTTCACACTTACATTTATCTCCCCTATTGTCTTTTCAACTTGTGTATAAATTCAACAATGCATTCTCTCCCCCATAACTTTTTACATCTTTACACATCATTCTCCACATATATCTCTCTCCCCCTTTTTGACATTAATGCCAAAGATTTATTCTATATATTTACATGTTAATGCCAAAATGAGATAGAAAATCTAAATCTACCTTGGTATTATTTCAAAGGTCTTGTCTCAGTCCTCTTGCAAGACCTTACTCTTGTGGAGTGCAATTTGCACTTCTATAGACAACTCTATCATATGGTTTGCTATGGAGAATTTATTGTCATGGATGAGAGTTTTTGAGTGTGTAATGTGTTTTTCTAATGCATCAATGTTGGGAAGAATCATATTCTATATATCTACTAGTGTAGATCTGATCCTTTCTTCTTCTCTAAGCAATTCTACTTACATGTCAGTCCAAAATCTTATCTTCTTATAATGAGCAGAGCTTGAACTAGGGTCATGTTGTAACTGTTGAGCACTATCCTTGAGGTCTTCATCTATTTTGGAAAAATTTTCCTTTATTTCCTTAGAAAAATTAGAAACATCACATAATTTTCCAAAATGTAATGTTACATTTGTATAAGATGTTTCTAGAGGACCCAAAATTATAGAAATTTCTACTTTATAGATAGCAATTTGTTGAGCAATGTGCTCCAAAACTTTATTTTCAAATTTCTTCTCTGACTTCTGCACTAGCTTATCTAGCCCATCAATATCTTCATTGAATCTTTGAACTTTCTCTACTAGTTGATACAAAATTGGCTGTGAAGAATTAATATCTATACATATAGCATTTGCCAAAATACTCTTTGCATCTTCAATGATCTTAAATCTTTTATCCCTTTCCTCTCTCAATCTTTTTTGTTTGGCTTTCTTCTAGAGGAGTTCACCAAATGTCTACATTTGGTCTAGATTAAGCTTGGAGATGTCCCAATTAGGGATTACAATTTCCTTATCTAAATCTATTTCTTCCTCTATCTCTTCTCCTTTTCCCAAAAATGTTGTGCTCGGTTGAGGCTTGGTCTCAATAGTCATTATAGTTATTGCTTGTGTGCCCAGAATTGAAACAATAGTAGACATACTAGGGCTAGCTATAAAAATTGATACTTTACTTACTGAAGAAATACTAATAGAAATACCAAAAGAATTCAAAATTGATGTAGCCAAAATTGTAGTGCTCAAAACTGATGTATTCAAGGTTGATGTTGCCAACTTAGTAGAAGAAGGAAGAGTCTATAGCTCAATAGATGAAGTGGAAGTTACTTTAGTCAATGCTTTCTTGAGCTAAATTGGAGCAAAGAGTGATTAGACATTTGCATTATCATTGGTAGCCACAATCAATCCTATTGAGTCTATCTCCATGCTTGATGTTGTCACTGGTTTGCTTGGGGAGTGAGGAAGTGAGGCAATGACTACAATAGCTATCTTGACTAGATCAATCTCCTCATCATGTTGAGTTGCCTCCTTGATATCCTCTTGATCCTTGTACTCTTTATAATCAATAGTAACAAAATGTGGTGATTCTTCACCATCCCTTTCTTCATCATTATTATCATTTTTTACATCAATTAGAAAATCACTCAGTTTATAAAGATGATAAACCTTATTCCAAGTGTTTGTTTAATTCCTTACAAGATGTTCAATATGCTTCATAAGAATTAGGTAAGTATTGAACTTAGGAGTCAACTTTTATTCATTCTTCTTTACTAGACTCTTTTACCTCTGCATTTGATATGCTTGGTATAAGTTGCCTCAAGGTTTTCCCATAGATGTCCTTAATAGTTTGTATTGGAAATTTCCATCTTGGCTTGATTTTCTTCATTAAAAACTTAGGAATTTGAGATATAAGTTGGTCAGGTGAGTACTGCTGGAAATATAAATGGAGTAACTAGGAGTGGGGGTGAATTAGTTACCACAAAAACAAATTCACAAGTCTCTTAGATGTCTGATAAATCTATTTTTTTTGTCACTTAGAAAACATACATAAAATTCTATAACTCGGTAAGTGTAGTGTATGTTAACATTAATTGATCTTAAACATGCTTAGAAATAACTTGTAACCATGAAAGAAATAGCATGAACACACGAGACACTAGATTTAACATGGAAACCCAATATGGGAAAAACCACCAATGTAACTAGCTATGGATTTTCACTCTTCTAAAGTGAGCCCTGTTAGGAGCCAACCCTATTAAAGGTTACACAACACACTATTAGGTGTGAACCTATTAGAGGATTTAATCACCCTGTTAGGAGTGGCCTTGTTAGATATCTTTGGAACAATTCAAGAAAATTGTCATCTTGCTAGAGGATTTACAAATGGTTGTTAAACCAAATCTATTAACAGATTTTGGAATCACTTCCACAATGATTAGAAAGTAACAATGAAATGACCTGAATGAGATGCAACTAAATTTTTTGATTATAGATCTATATTTTGCTCTACTAGATCCTTCCTGATCGAATATAGCTTTGGTACTCCTCAAGCATATCTAACAATCCTACAAAGTTTGCTTCACACTTTCAAACAATTAATCCACTTGCATGCTCGCTCATTTATTCAGTCACTCTCTTACATTTAGAATTCTCAACTTGACCTTTCATATAAACGATTTAGATTATCAAGTAGGCTCATTCACAAGTTACAATCATCAACAATAATCATTATCATCGTCAGTTGGAATTAATGCTTAAAATAATTAAGCTTTAATTTACAAATTAACCAAATCCTTCATTGGCTGACCTTGCGTAGTAAACATCGATCCTAAAAATATTTCCTGTGTTAACCATCACAATCTTGATTAACACTAAAAACCTTGCAAAGTGTTTTGGAGACTGGAGTGAACTCATTAAACACTAACTTTCCTTTGTTAACCATGAAAGCTTGATTAACACTACTTTCTACGACATTTTCCTTTGATGCCTAACTGAGCTCGATAGATATTATCTATGTAGAATAATGTTTAGGAATGCTCGATAGACACTGAAAGTCATCTTGCAGACTAATTAAGCTCAATAGAAATTGACAAATAATTGATATGATATTTTTGTAACATCAAAGACAACAAATAGTTAGACAATTGTATCTAACATGTACTTCCACTTACCCATTTTATCCATGACCAAATCTTCTATTTGCTTCTACTCTGCCTTAGTCCTAGTTTCATATTTTAATACCTTAAAGTTTTCTATCCCTACTCTAGCTTCCAATTATTTCAACCTATCTTGTAATATGGGTGGAGGTCTTGAATATTATGTCTCCTCGTCATATTTCTTTCTTGACCTCCTAGAAAGCATAGTAGTGGATGGCTTTGTTGGCTTGGTAATGATCACCTTGCCCTTTTTCTTCAATGTTTCCTCTTCCTTTGTTTCTTCTTCATCCTATGCTTCTTCCTCATCCTCACCTTTTCCCTCAGTCAACAAGAGGGTTGAACTGGCTTTCATTTTGGCAATCCATATTATTCCTTTGTTGACTACCTAAGGGAGCTTTATCTCTAGTTCTATCTTGGCTTTTGCTTCATCATAAGTCCCAAAATATGTAGCCTTGGGATCAACTAGTTCATTGGCAAGTACCTCAACGATATCCTTTGTTTCATCAATATTAACCTCATATCCAAGAGGTTTTACCTCATAGTTGTGCATAATGTTGTTATAGTTCTCACCCATCTTAGCAATAAACTCATTAATCTGATAAAGCATTGGAAAATCTTTTCTCTACACAAAAATGCCTTTGAAGGAAATAATTTTTGTACATAAAAGAATAGATATGTTAACAAAGACCCAAACTTACATAGTTTATTCTTTGATGTCCTTATTCTCTTCACATTCTTGTTGAGCTCTTTCAATAGTAGCTTGGCAAGGTCAAAGGATAGGTTGTTCTTTACTACCTTGTATGCAAGGTCAACTACTTTGCATGACATGTTATTCAACCTACTCAAGCTATAAATCCTATGAGATATAATGTGGATCCCAAACTTCAATTCTACATCAAAGACGCTACTAATTTTCATGCCTCTACCATCCCCTTCTGATAGGGTTTTCTTTTCAAGTTTTTCCCAACCTAGGGCTTTGGTTGTCTTTTCTTTGGCCAACATTGGGAGACTAGTAATGCGATGAGTCATCTTCTTTGTTATGAAAACTAGTTACTCTAGCCACAACTACCCATTATGCACATGACTAAGCATAAATTAAATCCATTTCACTTGAAATTCACAGGGCATGTAAGGGATGTGTGTCAACTCTTTGGTTTCCAGGTGTTGGTGCTCGAGTTTCAAAACTCCATTAACACACAGTTTATCTAGGTCATCATCCATCTCCAAGGTACCAATCTCTTGAATAATACATTTAAAATGAGTTCAAATTTCATTGACCAATAGTACATTTGGGGGGATTTAAGACTGAGCTCTGATTAGATCTAGGGCTTCAACAATTGCAGGAATGATCTTGAAATCTAGTGCCTTCCACTCAACACCATGAACTAGCATGTCCAAATCTCTATTTTCCTTGCTACTACTAGATGACATCTTCACTTAGTAGGATTTGAGAGAATTTGAAATCTTTTGCTGGTAATTCACTCAAATGTCTTGGATGCTTTGAAGATCACACTTCACAATAGCTCTCAAAAATTTCATGGTGAAAATAATTTCAATTTTGTTCCTTTTATCAAAACATTTCCATTAATGCTTAGTATAAAGGTAGCTCAATTGACATCATGTTGATAGACTATCATCCACTTTGTTTGCATTGATCACTAAATAGAGTCTTTCATCACTTGGTAACCATATAAAGTTTAGTTACTCCCAACCTCGCTTGGTAGAGTTTGTGACCCAACCTCACTTATTAAATAAGGTAACTTGGTAGTAACTGATATTGTTCTTACTCAGTGATCCCTTTGTATCTTGAATATAGATATGGATCATTGTGTCATTTTAACTGGAACTAATTTGGATCTTCTTCGATAGCTTGGTTCCATTTCTCCCTTGAGAACTTAATTAGAAATAGTAGAGTCACCCATATCATGAGTTACTTGTACATCATTATTTAAACTGGCATCCTTGGTAGACTTAGGAACCCATTTTTGTCTCATTTGCTTTTGGATATTATAATCTTTTGCATTTTTCATCTTCAACTCTACCAGTATTCATATGGTACTTAGCAAGATGACAAAGTTTAGTACAAGTAAAACATCTTTTACTAGTATCTCTTTTCCTCATATGATGTTTTACACAATTCATTTCAATGTGTCCAAATTACTAGGTGTTGTAGTCTCAACCAAATATAGCTTTCACAATTTATTCTACTAGATTCAATATCTTTGTTTTGCATTCTAATGAATTGTGGCTATGTTTCTCACATTTGTGACATTTACCTTCAAATTTTGGTTTCTCCTTTCACTTATTATCCTTATGACCATGTTGATTGCAATTGTAGGATTTTCCATTGAATTTCCCTTTCCTATTGCTCCAACATTTGTTTGATGTATGACCTATCTTACCACAATGATTGCAAGTGGGTCTTTGATTCCTTTGAGCTCCTTGTTTTGAAGATTCATCTTCTTCTTTGAACCCAATTCTTGCTTTCCCATTTTATCTATAGAGATTTTTCTCATTCAATTGATTCATGTCTACTTGGGATTTCATCATTCTTTCATTGATTTTCCTTTCTTCAATCTTTCATTCTTAGATCTCATATTCATGATTTCTTCATTTGCATTGGTCAACTGATTGATGAAGTCAGTCTGGCGAAGGGATAGATGTTGAATCTCATTGTCTTATCCGTCCATTTCTTCTTTTATTTTTTTTTCTCTTCCATGATTTCAGATATCCTTACTGACTGGATTCCTTGCTCTCTTTTTATTTTCTCACTTCTTCTTGTAGTGAACCATTCTTTTCCAAGAGTTCTTTGATTGCTTTATTTGCTTCATTTGAGCTTCTTGAAGGATGAAAGTCTTCAATTTTTTCTTCAATCTAGAGATGATCATTCATTTGAATTGCAAGATCTTTTCTTCTTTTTAGGGATTGGGAGAGTTTCTCCTTTGCTTTCTTGAGTTGGGAAATAGCCATTTCTAAATCCAACTTCTCATTGTCAATAGCTTTGTCAATTTTGAATATCTCCATGGCCTTGATCTTTTCTCAAACTGTTAAGCTTTCTCCTAAGAACCACAAAGTTCTGATATTGATTGCTGGAAATATTCAAAAGGCTAGATTACTAAAAGGGGAGGCGTGAATCAGTAACCTTAAAAAAATTTTAACATTAGTTATCCAATTAGCATTTTATCTATCTCACTTAATCTAATCTAGTAGCATGCATATGAAACTAAATCATGAAAGAATTCATAACAATTGACACATAGATGTGGTGACCTAGAAACCTTGCAAATAGAAAGTAAAACTAGGGTGGGTATGATACCCACAAACTTTAGTACTGTAGCATAAAGTTGGCCTGTTAAGGCTTACATTGAGCACTTCTAATGATCTACCCTATTAGGAGCAATAAGGACTACTAGGTCCACCTTGTTAAAGGATTTACAGACATACGATGAAGTATGTACTCGATAAAGAGATTTGTAAAATATTGTTAGGTCTACCTTGTTAAAGGATTTGACTGATCCACCTGTAGGATGAAGTAGTAGTTGATCTTTGATCTACAACTTGGTTTGTTGAATGAGATTCCTTTATAAACTAATCACCTTGCTTTGATAGATATGACTTTCCTACTCCTTATACTACTGTAGCCTTTGTAATTTTCTCTTTTTTGCTTTTGTCTAATTGCATTTGGTTACATCACACTTCTCACATTCTTGGATATGGTACAATACATTACATATATACCAATCCAATTATACAATTACAAAGTTGGCCACAATAAAAGTTTGCACAAATATTACAAAGTCAGCCCAAATGAAGACACTTGAGTTCTGAAGACTTACTCGGTGAGGTTTTGATATTTGACATCCACTATCAATTCTTGACATCATCATGCATTTGGTAGATGTAGAATCTTGGTCCATACTAATCACTTCCAAGTAGTCTTGAACTCGATCTAGACTAGTGGCTCAACAGATATTGTGTAACTCATCATATAAACTGAATCACTTGATTGATACTAAGTTACTCAGTGAATGCTTTCTTGACGAGCTCAATATAAACTAAATCATTTGGTTAACATAGGGTAGCATAGTTAACATTAGACTCACATCACATGAACTATGAACTTCATAAGCACTACACTACTTGGTTTACATTGGTAAACTTGACATACACTGAGATGCTTGGTTTACTCTGCTGATCTTCACACAAACCAAAACTACTCGGCATACACTGGAATTTGTCCACAGGACTCAGTAGAAACTATAGAACTTGGTGGTAACTGAAATTCTTGGCAAACACTATTAAGGATACAATGAGCTCGGTAGATGTTTATAGTCTGAATAAGTGTATGTCACTAATAAAAAACTTGATTGATATGTGAACAAAACTAGTATTGAGAATGTATTAGGAACATGAAAATAAATGGGCTTGAATTCTATATCACAAATATTTAAATAATTCAAACCATATAAAACTCTTTTACACTAAAAACCATTCCAAAGGTTCAAAAGTCTGGAACTTTATGATGAAAAATTGGTTTCTAATTTTGAATAACCTTACTTGGGATATATAAAATGGCCACAACACTCTCTTCTTGGAAGACTCATGGGTAGACTACCCTCACCAAATAAATAAAATTTACCTATTATATTAAGAATATTTTAACACAATTATGTGGCTCACACATTAACGATTATATAGAGTACATAGATGAGGATAGTCATGGAGTATGATGCTAATAAAAATATCAAAAACAACTTTGACCAACGAAGAAAAAATAAATTTTGAAATAGTTTTAGTAATAGATCAACAAATAATAAAGAAAGAAGTGATAGATTAGTTTTGGGAGTAGCTAAAAATAGAAAGTATAGTGTCAAGAAAGGATATGAGATCATTATTAATTTGCAAGGATGGGTAAAAAATGGAAATTTCACTTGACTTGTGCTACGACCCAACATCCATTCCTAAGGAATGCATCTTCTTATGGGTGGTGATATAAAAAGAATCTTAACAGCTGATAGACTTACAAATTTAGGTTTCAAAGGACCCCAAGAAGCGTGTTATGTGCCAAAGACTTCAAAATGGTTGGGCACTTATTATATGATTGCCCCTTTTCCAACCAATGCTGAAAATGGTTATGTAACAAGCTAAACTGGAACTCAATTTTTGAAGACAATCTCTGGAACTTCCTCAAAAGTTGGCCCCAAAAATAATTTCAACCAAAGTTATTAGTAAACTATGATGTATAGCTCCATCTATCCTCCTGTGGGAAATATGGAAAGAAAGAAATAGAAGAATATTTACTAACACAACGATGGATACATATTCTCTATTGAATAAAATGGAGGCCAATATTATTGAAGTTGCCAATAATAACTTAAGCAATTCACTTAAAGGGGAAGGCTCTTTTTCTGACTAGGATGCAAAAATGAGTTAGAATTGGCATAATTTAATCATCCCTCCAATGGTATATTCTAAATAAACAAGCTTGCAAGAGCTTCTAGCAAGTGGGAACCTCCCCCAAGTAGATGGTTTAAATTGAATTTTGATGGTGCTTTGAGGGTTGATCTTGGGAATGCTAGTATGGGATGCATCATCTAGAATGATTTAGCTATATAGTTGGTCAACATGATAAATTTCTAAGCTCAACTTCTAACAATTTAGCTAAGCTAGAATATCTTATTGAAGGCTCAAAACTAAATCTAAAGGAAGGTATATCTAAGTTATTCATTGAAGGAAATTCACAAATTATTCTTAACACATTGAAAAAAGAAATACACCAAACTAGATCCTAAACTCCAAATTGGAAGAAGATGTTGAAATTTTAGATTAATTTTAGGAGACCAAAATTGGGCATATTTATAGAAAATGGAATAAAGAGGTCGATGCCTTGGCTAATAAAGGGGTAGAACAAGAAGATCTCACCATGTTTAACATAAACCTAGGACATATGCTAGAAGATTTTAGGAAAAAAATTATATATAAATATTTAAGTTTGATGAAAAATTGAAAATATATTATAAAAGTAGTCGTATAGGTAGGACTTATATATGAACCCTTAATTAAAGTAATCCTTATATCTAAATTTGACAAATATAAGAGTGTAAAGATTGTAAGTATTGATAATGCATTCATTAATCTATAATTCATAATAGAACAAATAAATGAATAGAACTTTAACTGCATCATATGATATATTATCTCTCAACATATTCTATAGATGAAGACTAAGTTATCTCTAAAACTATTCATAGATTAAATTATAAATAAACCATTCAACATATAATGTATACCAACAAAATGAACAATTACTAAAGTAATTTAAGCAGAAACATTTACATTTAAATTCCTACTATACGAATTTTTTTAGTACTCCAGATTGAGAAAAGATTTTATAACACAATGAGGCTTATTTTAATTGACTTATCTATCTTAATTTTTAAATAAATATTCATAATTTTGCTTTTTCTTTATGTAATTTTCTTGCTAACAATGATCTTGCCAAGATGAATCATTTTTTTGCAGCTATTCCAAATAGGCAAAGGGAGGAGCTGTAATCCAGTGGATTGATATAATAGAATTTAAGAAAGGATGTGGACATGACAAAGCAAAAATATCAATAAATAAAGGAAAGCAAAATTGAGGAAAAAATTGAGAAAATATCAACATGGGATAATGCATAAAATCAATAATTTTGAATAGAAGTAGATTTTTTTCTTTGTGAAGGAAGGTATGCCTTCCCAAAGTTTCCCAACAATAAGGGGAAAATGATGTAAGGGAGGGTATATCATTTCAAAGCCCTTTAGTAAAAGTCAAAGGGAAACATAGCTAAATATATACAAGACATGAAATGTCTTGTGCTACACTAGGAGTTTTCTTCCTCGTTATTTTCCTCCCAATACCTACAATTTGAACATAGCTAAATAATTTAGAACATTTTAATATAATATATTGGTCTTTAATCCTTTTACCAATCCAAAGAAAAATGATAACAGCACAAAATAAACTAAAATAATTCTAACAACTCCAAACTAAACTAATTTAAAAAGTTAGGAACCAAATTAATTTTTAAAAAAAACTAAAATACTTTTAAAATAGAAATTTAAATCAATTTAAAAAATCCAAAATCAAATTTGAGTTTTCTTGAAAAAACATAATTAATTTTCTATTTTTGAAATAATTTTTAAAATAATAATAAGAAAATAGCTAAGTTTATATATGGAAAAGAAAACTTCAGCAAGAAAAAATAATTTAGACAAAGTCTATCAACTTAAATATAATTCAATGTGAATAAATTAAGTTATAATTAATTTTGTATTTAAGTAAAAATAAAAATAAATAAAAAAGAAACTGAATTTTTTTTTATATTACCATATATGAAAAAAATAGCACAAATAAAGATAAAGACATAAGATAAACTAAAACAATTATAAAATCACAAAACTAAACAAATTTAACAAGTTAGAAAGCTAAACTAATTTTAAAAAAATAAACTTAAATAATTTAGAAAACTAAAAACTAAACCAATTTTAAAAATGCAAAATCTAAATTGGATTTTCTAAAAGAAATCATAGATTAATTTGATAAGTAGGAGATAATTTCTACAACAAGCAAAGCTGGTTTAACCATGGAGGAAACATTGTAGTTAAGCGCACTCAAGATGGAATAGTATTGGGATGGGTCACCTCTTAGGTAGTCTTGGTGCTTCACCTAGTTCCAATGAATGCTAAGTGTTCCATTTATTCTTATGAGAGATGGATTCATGTTGAATCACTACTCATGGAACATGGGTCAATGAGGTTGACTCAAAACCTACACAGTTAAATCCTGATAGCAATATCACAATTTGACTTGCTATGGAAATTATTTCCTACTTATCAATTAATGAGCTTAAGGGGCTTTCTAATGAATGGTTCATAACGCACAACACTTAGTTAAGGTTTTGCAAATGGGGTTGCAAGAGTGGGTTTAACCATGGAGGAAACTCCATAGTTAAGTGTTCTCAAGCTAGAGTAGTATCAGGATGGGTGGCCTCACAGGAAGTCATAGTGCTTCACCTCTATGAGCATCACCTAGATCCAATGAGTTCTAAGTGTTCCATTTATTCTCGTGAGAGATGGATTCATGTTGAATCACTAATCGTTGAGCATGAGTCAATGATTTTAACTCAAAACCTACATAGTTAAATCCTACTAGCAATATCATAAATTATCTTTTTATTTCTAAAATAATTTTTCAAATTTATAATAATGAAAAAATAATTTAAGTTTATAGCTGAAAAATAAAAATTTCAAGGAAGAGTGCTTATGATTTTCTGGTGAGTAAAAGTTATGTCCAGAAATAAAGTTCCCACATAAAGCCTATCAACTTAATAATTATTAATTTCAAAAAGTAATATTATTATTTAAATTAATTCTTCTTTAAATAGAAAATTGTTGCT
Organism: Cupressus sempervirens; assembly: GCA_028749045.1. Classification (NCBI taxonomy): domain Eukaryota; kingdom Viridiplantae; phylum Streptophyta; class Pinopsida; order Cupressales; family Cupressaceae; genus Cupressus; species Cupressus sempervirens. The sequence goes on from CM053784.1 coordinate 245,311,270, forward strand.
ATGCCAATATTATATTGTTGTTGTCATCAATTATAATAGAACACATCTTATTTAATACATTTACTTTATAAAATATATTCATTTATGATCGTTAGACATTGATTTAAAATAGCCAAGGTTGTTAACTAAATATATTATCAAAATACCAATCCCTTAGAAACTTCTTCATCCAATTGCTATACTTGGTTGGGTTCATTCAACTCTCACAAATGCTTCTTAACAGATGGCATTGCTTGCATATGGTGTGTTGTTATTGCCTAACTCATCTATACTAGAATGAAGACAATTGAAATAATGTATTACATATGAAACAAGGAATTTCATTATCTAATCTAGAATTTGCACAAGTGTAATCCTAATTGAAAAGAAAATTTCTAAAGAACTACCAATGCACCTAGTCTTAGATGTGGATAATAAAAATGTCATGTGAGAACTCTAACCTATGATAACCTATATCACAAACAAGATTTTTGACCTTATTAATTTTTTTAAAATGGTAAACAAAAAACTAGTTTAATAATTATGACAAGGTAAAAGTACAAAGCTCTATCACCTTTCAAGGTGACTTATAAGAATGAGTGAATTTGAGTATTTCTATCTAAAAATTGATTTTATTCAAACATATGATCTAGGAAAATTCATTCTAGCTAATTCATATATGATGTCACACATTTGCAACTGAAAATGTCTATTAAATGCAATTTATAGTAGTTTCTATCCAATTACTAAAGAAATAAAATTATTTCAGATAACTAACATTTCAATGACTCTTACTATTTTTTATGATATCTTTTAAATAACATATAAACATCATTTTATAGAGCTTAGAGTCAAGAATATTCTCATATAGATTTTATAGTGTTTTAATTAGATATAGTATATTATAATTAAAAAATTCTACAAGTATGTATTTTAGCACTCGAGAAGATGTCAATTTTGAGAAAGGAAAAAATATTAAATCATACCAAAAAAATTTAAAATTTACATGTTCTTCTAGAGGAGAGAGTCTTGTTCAAGAATGTATAATTTTTCTTTTGGTTAGTATGAGAATTTTCCTTAGGAAAAAATTCACCCAAGATCAAGGATAACAAGTACAAGCACATAGTAGACCAAAGAGTATGATAAATATGAAAATGATTTTTATTATCAAATGCATGTACATACACACTAGGAGAACGTGTATGTAAAGGCCTCTAAGATGCACCTAGAATGCGTCTAGAATGTACTAGGAGATAAGCATGACAACTAAGCACATATCCTCCATAATAAGAGGATGATGAGGTGTCTATAATTTTGTAGACACCGTGCACTCAAATAATGTGCTAACTCCTAAGTGTAGACAACATGTGCATAATTAGAGTGCAAACTCTTACTGTCAACGTAACAACTCACAAGAGTACGCATACTCCTACATGAGTAATAAATAAATAATAAAATATATGCATTAACCTAAGTAAACTTAAGTAAGTTTAAATAGTAAATACTTATTTACATCAACAACCCCCCTTAAGTGCAACTTAGGAGAATGCCCTTAAGCTTACATGATCTAGGACAAAATGCATGATGGGTCTCAGCTACTAGGCCATATTAGGTACCCATGTACATAATGCAAAATGTAATCTCTCATAAATTGGAGAAAGAGGGAAAACCTCATAGGAAAAATCCTCTCCCAAAAAGAGAGATGAAAAACACACACGATGTATGGATGGATGGAGTAATCAAGACCCCCCATTATGAGGTACATCAAATATATACAATAGAGAATTAGGAGAAGGATAAAACCCCGAAGAGGAAAATGTCCCCCCTAAAAGAGGAGAAGAAGGAGACAATGTAGTCCCCCCCCCCACCCCAAAGTTAGTATGTTGATTAGTGAAAAGTGCTCCAATGTAGAAGCTAATCCATCACCATTGTATTTTGTTTCTCCCCTTTGGAAGAAACAATGGCAAAGGTACACATGAGATGCTTCCCCTATTTGTGAAAAGAATCTTGATGATGAACCATATCTTTGAAACCTATTCAAGTGTCCTTTTGTCGATGTCAATGGTTGCTCCCTCCAAGACTGCTAAAAAGAACATGTGCACATCGAGTGAGGATCCATGTAGAACTTGTCTCAAAGAACCAAAAATCTCCTCAAATGATAAAGAGGCCTCCTACAACTACTGTAAATAAGTATCCACAATCACATCATCCTATAAAGATTAATCATGTAGAGAATGGACATAAGGGTTAGAGTGGGCCCTCCCAACAACTGTAGAAGGATTTTCCTTATCAAAGAGAAGTTGAATATCATTAAAGAAGTCCTCCAAATCTATTGTGTGTGACTTGACCAAACCTAAAATGTCAGTCAAGAAGTCATCACCTAAGGCTAGAATTGGAAGACATAGTGTACCCTATTGTGCTAAAGTACATGAATCTATCATTGTGGCAACAGATGAAGAATTCACCTCAAAGAGAAGATGAATATCATTAATAGTGTCTCCTACATCTTTAGTGTGAGACTCCACAAATAGGCCTACAAGGGTGAGAAGGAAGTCATCGCATGAAGCTAAAGTAGGAAGACATGAAGGGTCCTACTACACTAAATCTGAAACATCTATGGTTAGAACTATATCAGTAGAATCAATAGGAGAATCAGGAGGTGGGATCTCAGTTGTAGTTGAAGTTATCATAACTGGAGTGATTGGATGTAGAATGTCCTCTAGAAATGGAGGAACACATAGATCTCCATATGCTTCCCAAAGAGCCATCCAAACATCATGAGCAAAAATTTCCATAAAAAGAGGAGCAAAGGATTCTATACTCATACTATTATACATAAATCCAAGAAGTTTAGAAAGGTATTTTAACAAAGGTGGTATCTTTGAGCAAAGAGAAGCAATCACTTCCTAATGTTCTCTAAGATGAGAAGGCATCAAAGAACTCCATTTATGATAGTTTCTCAGTGTCAACTTTGATCTTATACCAGACTGACATATGTGACAAACCTCCATGAGATCAATGAATGTATGCATCCCCCAAAATACAAAAATAAACAATCAACCTCCCCCCCCAACCCAATGTATGATTTGGCACTTAGTGCAATAGCCACATGCCAATTTAGGGCTTATTTCTAAAAGAAGTATTTTTGTCCATAGAACCTATAATCTGATTGCAGATCTAGAAAGTAGACAAAAAAAAATTTGCTTTCAAAAAAAGTAGAACTTGATTTGGAGTCCATATGAGCCTGTACCAAGCATTTGAAGTGGCAAAAAATGGCATTTGCAACTTGCAAAAAAAATTAGGAATAGAGATCTCAAACCACCTACACTAATGTGTAGATCACGAAATTTTACCCCAAAGAAAAAAAATTGCTTGCAAAAAGGAGTCTGTATGAGGAAGATATCGTTGTTTGAAAATCATTGCTATTATTATTTTTCCTGAATTGTTTCCACACCTGCAAAACAGAAATGGCTTTGGATTTTGCCTCAAATGTCCGATGTTGATGAAACAAAATTTGATTTCGGGGTTTTTTTGACCTTCTAAATATGATGTAAATATTTAATTTGCACCAGCAAGCTTCAATCTTCACCTACAAAATATCTCTCCTATAGGCCTAATGGCCAATTTTTCTAGAAAAAATAATGCAAATCCGAAAAAAATTTGTAGAGAGATAGGTGAAAAAATGTAAATCTAAAAATTAAATGTACAAATCTAAAATGACCATACCAATTTTGCAAATCAAGCCTTTAGGTTGTCGGTTTGTAAAAAAAAAATTGCCTCAATTTTGACTATTACCCAACATAGGAAAATTTATAGTCAATTTATAGAATCAATGCACTGAATGCAGTGGGGAGGTCTACTTTGCCTCTAGATGCCTCCAATTTCTAAAAATTCTCCAGATCTTTAGATCAAAGGTGTTGAAGTAACAATGGTCTCGAATGGTTAGTGATGAGAATCTCCCCAAGCTCTAACACCATGTAAGAATTTTTCTTAGGGTAAAACTCACCCAAGATCAAGGAGCACAAGCACAAGAACATACAGACCAAAGAGTATGATCAATATGAAAATTCTTTCTATTATCAGAAGCATATACATACACACTAGGAGAGCATGTATATAAAGGCCTCTAAGATGCATCTAGAATCTGTCTAGAAAGAACTAGGAGATAAATATGACAACTAAGAACATATCTTCCACAATAAGAAGATAAGAACGATGAGGTTTCTAGAATGTTGTAGACACCATGTGCTCAAATAATATGCTAACTCCTAAGTGTAGACAACATGTGCATAATTAGAGTACAAACTCCTGTGTTGTCAACATGACAACTCACAAGAGTATGCATACTCCTAGGTGAGTAATAAATAAATAATAAAATATATGCATTTACCTAAGTAAATTTGAGTAAGTGTAAATAGTAAATACTTATTTACACCAATAATTAGAATAATTTTTTTTTTTAAAATGTGGTGGGAGATGAAAACTATCAATTTCAAGTGAATTGAAATTTGAATTATTATAAAAGATGAGGCATAGGTCTAAAGCCAATATTTACTTTTGATTGTTCTACCTATATATGTTATCTATAGCATAATCTAAGATTGAAGGGAAATAAGTTTAGTTCCATATAGTTTTATGGTTGGAACTAGACCTCTAATTTTCAGTGTTTTTCAAAATATAAAAATTTGTCTTTAAAAATTAGGAAAATGTATCAACTCTTATTCCTAATAATTATTAAAAATTATAATCCTAAACTTTATCGATTTCTACACCTTTCATTAGTTTACTTCATAATCAAAATTTAAATAATACTACTAGTTTTATGTCATTGAAGATGAACAATTATACTTTTGTTAGCCTTTTCCTTTATTAAAGGGTGACACAGGTTTGTGGTTTTACCTAAAAGTCTAGGGAGATGATCTAGCAGTCATCCAAGTTAACTTCATACATAGAATACCCAAACTATAACTAAAATATTGTCAATTTTTTGGTGTATTTTAAAAGGAAGCCAAAGTGTGGAAACACTTCTAAATGCTAAATCTAATAGCAGAGATGATGCTAAAAATATTATAAACTCTTAAGATATTACATACTAGATAAACACATACGAAAAAATATTCCAACAAATAAACTTTCAACACAAGATGTATGTGGGAAAACCCTTATGAGAAAAAATCCACCCTCCAAAAGCTAGACTCAATTGTATTATTAGCAACAACAACAGTTACAATACAATTCTTGAGCCAATAGAGAATTCTAGAGAATATTTGGTGCATAAAGGCTCCTTATACTATATCTAAACAACCACACAAAATAAACTAAGGGGCTACATATTTATAAATCTCAACACAAGTGGATAGAACCCATGGTTTCCAAAACCATCTCCAATACCAAAGAGGTATGTGTTGTTAACTTGCTAAACCAATGATTCATTGCACACAGAAACTTCCAAAATATCTTAACCATATTGGTCACCATTCCATATGCAATACCTACCTCAAACAACTTTTCAATAGTTAGCTCCACCATAAATATAAAAAATTCCAAATATTAACTCTCCACAACTCTTCCACAGAACTAGTAACTGCATAATCATTACATAGATTAAACATAACAACTTATGACACTAGCTATATAGCTTTAGGACTTTTAAAATGTGATAAAGTAAATAAATAACATTTTTGGACTCAAAAGGTTGAGACACCTTTATCCTAATATTCTCCCATTTATTGAAGACCTATCAAGAGTCAAAACTTGGTCACTTGCTCAAGGCCTCAAGGATCATATAATAAACACACCATATAAACTTCTAAATTCTCACTAGCTTTGTCAATGCATGTGCAACATTCTCCAAAGTACCAAACTTTTCCAACTTCACCTTTCTATCTTCCACCATATCATGAACAAAATGATATTGTACATCAATATGCTTTGTTTTGGCATGGAAAGTAGGATTCTTTTCTAAATAGATAACACTCTACCTATCACAACAAATAGTAATCTATCTTCCATCAAAACCAATATTAGAGCACAATCTCTTAATCCAAATGGCCTCTTTAGAAGTATAAGTAGCTACCATTTACTCTGCTTCTATAGGAGACAAAGTAGCTACAACTTCCTACTTACTCATCCAACTAATTGCAACACCAAACATCATGAAAATATATCCACTAGTAGATCTTTTTCTCTTAATATCACCTACCCAATATGAATCCACATATCTAAAAATAAAAATAGAACATCAAGATAAATTATGATTACAATGAAAATATAAGTGATACTCAAAAGTGCCCCTCAGATACCTGAAGACTCTCTTAACTCCATCCCAATGCATCCTTCCAAGATTAGGCATAAACCAACTAAGGACTCCCACTACTTGGGAAATGTATGGTCTCATATAGATCATAGCATACATCAAGCTAGCAATAATACTCACATAAGGTACTCTAGACATGTCCTCCATCTCAGTAGGAGATTTTGGACAATCCTCCATAGAAAGCTTTGTTCCTTGTAACACTATTTAACAACTAACTACCTACAAGCTGTAATAATGAATTTATCCAATATAGAGTTAACATAATTCTTTTGGCTCATTGAAATATTTCCTCTATCTCTATCTCTAATGATCTCAATCCAAAGAGTATATCTAGGTGCACCTAGATCTTTCATTTCAAACTATGCTACTAACTAAGACTTTACATTTGAAATCATTCTTTTACCATTCCCAATAAACAACATATCATCCACATACAAGATTATGATAGACTGTGACCATTTTCAAATTTATAATAAACACAATGGTCATATTTAGATCTCATAATCTCAAGGACAACACATAGGTTTCAAACTTTTGATACCACATCTTGGGAGACTGCTTCAAACCATACAAAGATTTCTTCAACTTAAAAACAAGATTTTCTTTACCTTTTTGAATGAAATGCTTTGGTTCTAACATATAAATTTCCTCCTCCAAAAAATTGTGAAGGAATGTTGTCTTCACACCAATTTATCAACTTCAAAGTCATTAGCTACTACAACTGACAAAAATAATCAAATGGATGTCAGCTTCACTACAAGAGAAAATATTTCACCATAATCAATTCCATCCACTTCAAAATATCCCTTTGTGTCCAATTGTGGCTTATACTTCTCCACACTACCATTTGGACCATTTTTCTTCTTGAACACCCATTTACATCCAATAGGTTTACAACCTGTAGACAAAGTTATTAGATCCCATGTAGCATTCTTCTTCATTGTTTCCACCTCTTCATTCATGGCTTCCATCCAATAATCTACATCATTCATACCCATAGCCCCTCTAATAGTCCTAGGCTTATCAATGTTAGAAATCAAAGAAAATATACAACTAGAATCCTACAAAGAATATTCAAAACTTTCAGGTAAATAACCATATCTATCAGTTCGCTTCCTGTCATGAGTAGACCTCCCTAATTTTTGATGTCAGCTTAAGACCTCTTCTTAAGACCTCCTCATTATTAGGTCCATTAGGAGCTCATATTTCTTCCTCCTTAGGGGTAAAAGGAATATAAACTACATCCTTCTTTTATATCTTTTCCTTCTTGTTCTTCTTCAAACTTGTAGAGTCACTTAAGACCTCCTCATTATCAGGTCCATTAGCAGCTCATATTTCTTCCTCCTTAGGGGTAAAAGGAATATAAACTACTTCCTTCTTCTATATCTCTTCCTTCTCTAGCTATAAATCAACTATGGAAGGTTTCAGCTCATGAAATATCACACTTCTACTATAGATCACCTTCTTTGAAACTAGATACCAAATCTTGTAACGTTTCATGCTGAAGCCATAGCCAATAAAGATAGACTTAACCACCTTATTCTCTAATTTTGATCTATTCTCACTAGGCACATAAGCATATGCCTCACAACCAAAGACTTTAAGATGTCTCAGTGAAGGCAACATTCTATTCATCCTCTCTACAACTCAATTTTTCTATGGAGTGTTTGGACTTATCTTATGTCTCTCAATTATGTGATCCTTATAGAACCTGTCAAATTTTACTAAACAAAAATCACTTCCATTTTCAGTCCTACAACACTTAATTTTTATATCAATATGATTTTCAAACAAGGACATAAATTCCTTAAACTAACTAAAAATTTCAGATTTACTTATGATGAAATACACAAAAGACCTCTTACCATAATCATTTAGGAGTGAGACAAAGTAAACATATCTAGATATTGAAGGAACATTAATTGGACCAAACACACTTAAATGAATATAATCCAAAATCCCAAAAGCCTTATGAGAATTGGAATAAAAAGAAACATGGTGTTGTTTACCATAAACACAATGTTGACATAAGTCAAACTCCAGACTACTATCATCAAGCCCTTCAAAAAGGCTCTTGTTTTTCAAAGCTCTAAGACCCTTCTCACCAATGCGATGAAGCCATTGGTGCCATAACATTGTCTTCTCAGCTAGGAGCTTCATCTCCAAATAATTTTTTTCCTTATAAGGTACCTACAAAGAATGACCACCAAATGTAGAAACAAAATTCTTCTTCCTTTCTTGATCTAATGGCGAGGATGAAGAATCCAAAGCCCTTTTCTTCAACTTCATAGAACCACTTTCGTACTGAATTGTGCATGCATCCAACCTATACAAGGTGGCAATCCTAACATCCTTAGCAAGAACCATAGAGCCTCTTTTCATCTTTCATCCATCACTCGAGAAAAAAATAGCACACCCACATCATCAATCTTGCTAACTATAAGTAGGTTTCATGTAAAACTAGGGATATGTAGTACACCATCAATCCACTTCACTCTACCATCAGGGAATTTGATCTTCTCTCTACCATGACTAACAATATTCAAGTGAGTTATCACCTAGATACACCTTCCCACCATCAAAATCTTCATACTTTGAAAACCAATCTCTATGAGATGTCACGTGGAAAGAAGCACCTAAATCTATCAACCACATATCTTCTGAAGCATGTTTGTCAAGTATCCAACAAAAGCATCTACATCATCTTGAGAGAATTTTTTAGAGTCAAAATTAAAGAAATTAATTTTTACCTTTGTTTTTCTTCTCCTCATTGCACTCTTTTTGAAGATAACTAGGTTTGCTACAATTCCAAAATTTCACCTTAGACTTTTTACCAGGAGACTTGGATTTTCCTTCTTGTCCTTCCTCTTGCCTTTCTCCATGATCTACCATCAGCAACTAGGGCCTCCTTAGCCATCTCAAAAGATTTTATTCACATTTCTTTAGATAACAGTGAACCTACCACATCCTCCAATTCAAAAGTGCTTGTTGTGCTTCCAATAGCCATAACTAATTGATCTCCAAAAAAGAACATAACATGAGCATGCATTTATCTTGATCATCAATCTTATCACCAATTGAATTCAGTTGGGAAACTAGCATATTAAATACATTCTTGAATAATTTGCAACTGAGCCTCCTCTCTCCATCCTCAAAGAATACAACTTCTTTCTTAGCAATAACTTATTTACCAAGGATTTACCTTGATTGATATAGCCAAGCTTCTAGCAAAGATCAACTACAATCTTCTCTTCATGGACATTCAGGAGGATTGAATCAGCCAAACAAAGTCTTGTCAAACCCTGGGCTTTTCAATTCATCTTATCCCAATCATTCTGCAATGTAGATTGAAGTTTCATTGAAGAAACTGCATCCTATATATCTCCATCTACAAGCATATCCTCCATTTTAAGGTTCCACAACTAAAAATTATTGCCATTAAATTTGAACATCTCTACTCTATTGGATGTGCTTGCCATATCTAACCTGTAATAAGATTATGAAAAAATCCTTTGCAAAAATCCCATTGAAAACTAAATCAACACAAAAAAATTGTCTACCCAACAACAATAACAAAGAAGGTCGAGTTCTAATACTAACTGAAAGGAAGCCAAAGTGTGGAAATACTTCAAATGCTAAATCTAATAAGAGAGCTAATGCTAAAAAATCTTACAAACTCTTAAGCTATTGCAAACTAGAAAAAGGCATATGAAAATAGATTTCAAAAAATAAACTCACAACACAATATATACATGGGAAAACCATTGTGGGAAAAAATCCACCCTCCAAAAGCTAGATTTAATTTTATTATCAACAAAAACAACAATTACAATACAATCGTTGAGCCAGTGCTCATCAAGAGAAATTACAATAGCAGAGAATTCTAGAGAAAAATGCTCCTTAGAAGATATCCAACCATACAAAATACAATAAGGGGAAACATATTTATAGAGCTCAACACCATCTCCAACACCAAAGAGGTATGTGTTGTCAACTTGCTAAACCAATGATATGTTCCACATAAAAACTTCTAGAATATCTCAACCATTATGGTCACCATTCCATATGAAAAACTTACATCACACCCTTTGTTAATAGTTAGCTTCAACATTAATATAAACTGCCAAATCTTAACTTTCCATGACTCTCCAACAAAAATAATAACTGTCATAATCATTACATAGATTCAATATAGAAAATTATGACACTAGCTCCATAACTTTAGGACTTCTAAAATGGGATAAAGGAAATAAATAAATAGAATGTTTGGACTCAAAGGTTGTGACATCTTTATCCTAACATATCTTAATAGGTAAGTTAATAGCTAAAAGTTGAAGTTTTAGCTTTTGGGCATTCATGGATCTAAACACAAAGTGGTCAAAAAGTGACATTTCAAAAATATTCTTCACACCAAAGGTCATTCACTCAAAAATGTCAATATGTCTGACCAGATGTCCTAGTAGTTTATATGAAATGTCCCAATAATAGTGCATAAGTGGGCTAATCAGAAATTGAAAAGCTAAAAAAATGATTGACTATTAATAAATGTGTGACTACTATTAGTACATGTATTTTCATTTTTGGTGCTCTTTTAATACGGGTAATAGAAGGGTAAACAAGACAAAAAGATCACTTATTAGATCCCCTAATAGTTATTAGATTATTTTTCCTAATACAATATTTGAAAAAATGTAGATCTCCTACCTCTTGAATGCTAAAGCAGCTTTCACTGAAATACATTTGCAAGTGCACAACTCCTTTGCCCACTTTGTCATGCTTTTGAACTTTAGAGTTAAAGGACTACAAATTATACATAAAGTTATCTTATTGATTAATAAAACATTTTTTTTGCATATGAGACATATCATTGATTATATTTCATAACTCTTTTATATATATATATATATATATATAAAGAATTGTTATAAAATGTGATTCAATTATAAATATAAAACATAGTAATCAATTTGAAAACATAAATACTTTTAAAAATCATTTGAAATTAAAATGAGATCATTATCATTTATACATTGTGATATCCGTAGGTTTGTTTCATTATTTTTTAGTTTTGTACTCTCATCAATATGTATACACTTCTCGTAAATGTATAAATAATCAAAATACACTTCAAATTAGAGAATTTGATAAACTACAATTTAAAAAATAAATTAAAAGTGTTTTTTACATTGAATGGTAAAATATCTATTAACAATTTTTAAAAACAAATTGACAGACAAAATTAATAAAACTCCTAGAAAAATTATGAAGAACCAATCATAAAAAAGAAACTGTTTTCAAAACAAAACAAAAAAGAGTATAGTCAAACATAGGAAATCATGCAAAATTCTTTCATAATCACTATTTCCAAGATAAGATAATGTAAAGATATTCCATTAAAAACTATAGTCTCAACCTAGATAGGTAGGACTAATAATTTCTTGTTTTCCAAGTCTTATATTTTGTAATTACTACTTTTATTTAGCTGATAGGCTATTTCTAGGATCTTTGTTCCTGAAAATTGAATTTTTGATGAAAAAGTTGTCAGTTGGCCGAAAAAGTTGTGAGTTTGCTGGAAAAGTTGCATGTTTCCCCAGAAAATTATAAATCCTTCCTGTTAATTATTTATACTTCGATTTTTATCTCGCTCCACTTTTAACTCTTGTTTTGATATTTATTAGTTTTTATCTTGACTTTTAACTATTGTTTTTCTTTTTCTATTTATTTAAAAATAATAATTACATGTGATCTCACATTAGCTCATTTGTGATCTCTATTTATTTAGCCTTTGATCTTTAAAATTGACTTAGATCTTAGTTTTTAAATTATTTTAATTTATTTTTATATTAGTTTAGTTTTTCCTTTAAATATTATTTTTAAGTTTCTATAATTTATTTTGTCAATAGAATATTTCTTAGAGGCATATATATATATATATATTTATTTATTTATTATTATTATTTTCCCTTATTAATTTTTTATGATAGATTTTTTGATGGGTTTTTTAAAATGATTATTTTAATATTTGATAAATTTAATTTAAACAAATAATATTTATTAATCTATTTAAAAGATTTTAGTAAATATTATGTTATTTAAATTGAAAACTATTAATAAGCTAATTTGTTCACATAAGATTATATTTTAAATTCTCATTTTTTACTGTTGTTTTTCTTTTTTTATTCATTTAAAAAATAATTACTTGTGATCTCCACATGAGCTCATGTTGTGATCTCGACTTATCTAACTTTTGGTTTTTTAAATTGATTTAGGTTTCAGTTTTTAAATCATTTTTGTAAGAATTTGTCTTAGAGCAAAATGCACCCAAGATCAAGGATGTAGTGCCTACCCTCGT